>JASDQU010094758.1:8167-21858 GCA_032191745.1 Picea mariana | reverse complement strand
ATACCAAGGTATCATAAGGAATCTTATTGGATTTAATAATCATGACCTTAGTCTTATTAGTATTAACAGTCATGCCCATATTAGAGCAAAAATCCTTGAGGATTCTTAGTTGGTTTTCAAGATCATGGGGACTCCTTGCCATAAGAACGATATCATCGGCATAAAGAAGAAGATTGATGACTATACCAGTGAGAGTAGGACCGACACAACCTGCTTTTTCCAAGCATTCTTCTAATTTATCAATGTATATGCCAAAAAGGGTAGGGGACAAGGGACAACCTTGTTTGACTCCGATATTGCAGTTAATCTCTTTTGACCAGCCCTCAATGTTTTTAAACTTAGCAATAACATTCTCATACATCCTTATTGCAGCATCCCTCAACTCGAGAGGCACTTTTATCTCTTCCAACCTATTCCAAAGGATTTTCCTAGGAACCATGTCAAAAGATTTTCTAAAGTCAACAAAACCACAAAAAAGATTGGTTTTAGTATTGCGGAACTTCTCTGCAATGATCCTAAAGGTAACAAGATGGTCCAACACATTAAAATCATAAAAAACACTTAAAAACATAATATGGTTGGGCAGGAAAACCCCACCCACTTTTCAGAACCACAAGTTCATTCTACATAGTAAATACTCAAAGTCACAACCACGAATTTGTAACGTAAGGTTGAAGTCATAACTATGAATGTGTGCCTTAAAGTTGAAGTCATAGCCAAACCAACTAGACACATATTTAGACTATGTACATAGTGTTGTAAATTGGATTTTGTACATGGAAGAGTTTTACTCTTTTTCTTTTTTATTAAGGCATTTTTCTATAGTTATTTTCTAGTCGCCCTGAATCTTAATAGGCAATGGAATTTCAAAGCTAGTTATTATTTTAAATTTTGTTAAATATTTTTTTGAAAGTGAACAAAATCAATGTATAACAAGTATAGCATGGCAGCGTAGTCTCTGCCCGGTTGGAATGGGAATAAATGTACTGTTATGGCGGGACCAAGGGAGAAATAGAAGCCCGAAGAAACGAAGACATGTGAGAAGTAGCTTGAAGTACAAGTGGTATCCATGCAAAAGATGACTCATGCCAGTGTGTCACATGCCAGCCATAAGAGATCAAGTTGGTAGATGACCCATGGAGAATGTCAATACGGCAGTAAGGTCAGAGCCCCGAAGAACCTCTTGAATTAGTTAATCATAATATTATATTAATATGAGGTTAATATGAGAACGGGGATGTCAATCCTACTACGGTTTTTTATAGATGTGATACTCTTGTTTAATTTTTTCCTAGGGCATGTATAGTTCAAATATGGGACTTAGAAAAATTTCCGTCACAATGACTTGAAGCAATAAAAAATGATAGTAGTTGTTTTTTTTTCTGTTTTTTTATTTATATTTTTTTTTTGAAATAAAGGTTCCTGGAAAAAAGGACCAGGAATCACACACATTAAACATTCAAATATAATAAACACAATTTCTTGAAATCCAACATAGTTGAAGAAAAAAAATTCTGAGCACATCAAAATAAAAGAAGATGATCGATATGCATAAAAAGAACTAATTTAGCATTCCGAAAGCAGCCCACAAGGCACCATCGAAATTGTTCCTGAATTAGTTTTCTTTGAAATTTATCAAAAATTAATGATGTCTGTTACATATTTTTGAAAATTTAAATGTGTTTGTCATATAGACTAAGATTGGGGCTCTCGCGGACCATAAAAGAAATAAGTACAAGAAATATGACTGTAGAAAGAAGAAGTGCACGAAGGTAGAGAGGAAGACCTGAAAAGAAGAAATTGGAAGTTATCAGTCTTTGGTTAGAAATTTCTAATTAAAGAGGTAGAATGAATGGATTGATAAAGAAAACAAGATGTGATCAGTATAGACTTACTATGAAGTTGATCCCTTTTTGTTTCTCTCGTCGATGACCACTAGAATCGTGCCAACTGGTTGTTGCCCTTTGTCGGTGAGCTTGTCCATTCTCCTTTAGAGCCATTCTTCAATGTAGCTTCTCATGGGGGCCACATTGATTTCATCCCGGATTTCTATGTTGAAAAGATCATTTTCTAATTTTCTTAGATCGATAGAAATACTATGCAAATCCTGCTCATTTTGTTCATTGTGTGTCGAATAGTCCACTAGCCAGTTCTCAACGTCATCTTGACCATATTCAAGGATGTCGTAAAACTTTTCTAAAGATAACCCCTTTAAAATATAAACTTGTTCATCGAAGGCTTGCTTGGTTAAGAACAAGGAGTTGAGGATTAAGTTTGGGTATTGAACCTCGTTGGTACTTCTAGCTAAGTCTATTTGGGTCACGTTTGTGAATAATTCTTCTTTCTATGATATAGCTTGTTCACATGATTCGACAATGAGGTGTAGGTTCTTAATTTTTTCTTTCCAACATGTTTTTAATTGTTTGATCCGGTTTGGGGAGGGGAGATCTTCTTGTCTTCTTTTCAAATCTGAGATGTTGATGACATGGTTTCCAAAAGGGATCACCGTCTGTAGATAGAAATGTTCTTCATTTTTAAAATCCTCCTGCAAATGTTTGTGCAACTCATTTTCCCTCGTTCGAAATGAAGCTATATTTTGTGATGTTTCCCAGGCTTCAATAATTAACTCCATTCTTTTATTGATATTCTTCTCTACATAGCCTCTACGGGATGTGAGGAGGTTGGAGGATCCTTTTAACTTGGCTATAGGGATGGCATGCATGGTTTTTTCTAAAGGACTGGAAAACAATAGGGTAGGAATCAAAGCCTCTTCAATTCCTTGATTCGGTCGTTCAATCTGGCATTCTCCGCTTCAATTCCTCCAATGGAATCATCAAGAGCATCTGCGGTTGCTTGGTGAAATCGAGAGATTTGGGACGACTGCATTTTCCTAAGGTTAATCTTTGAACGAGATTTCCCTTTCTTATTTGTTACATCTCTCTTTTCAATAATTAAATTTTTAGGTTGGTTGTCAAAAACAACGCTCTGGAATACAAAGGATTCATCTTCATTAAAAATGTCGGTCTCAATTGTCTCCATTGTCGAACTATGGAGCATTGCACCTGCAGGATGATCAACTTTGCAGAACACGTCATCCATAGCAGTTTCAAGTTGCATGTTCTCACTTTCAGTTTCGGGCTCTTCCTCTTGCCCTACAATGTTTTTTATTTTCTTCGTCACGAGAAGCTTGTGAGAAATATAAGTTTTTCCGCGAGGAGGGTTCTTATCTCCTCCTTCATTTGAATATTTTTGGGTTTCTTTCTTATTGGGGTGGGTTGTTTAAGCGATGCTCCGTGATGTCATGCTCTTGGGAGTGTTGGTCGGGGACTGGACACTCTTCTCACCGGAGCCTTTTCCCTGTTGTATGAACAATTCAGTTATGCTTTGCAATGTCTCTACATCGGCATCGTCAAGAGCAAGAGTATTGTCATCACTGTCTCTGTCTTCAGTCAGGCATGTATGGATAAAAGAGCTACTAAAGCCAACTACTAGTAAATGTTCTCGAAAAATCCCATTAGGGTTGAACCCTCTTATCCTTTCAACATATTTTAGGTTCAAGTTCTTTAAATGGCCTACAAATTCAACAATCTTGTTGACATTTCTGAACACGAAGTCCGTGACTTTCCAGGGCAGAGGAATGAACTGTTTTTTTCTCTTTCCATGGAAAAAATGAAACCAATGGTTGTATTGCCTTGTTATTTATGTAACAAACATCTTGTCCATGATGTGACATGGAAGGAAAGAAGGATTTTCCTTAGAGCCAAAGATCATTATTACACTGTAATTTTCCTTTTGTTCAAGTGTTCCCTTCCTATCCAAAAACTTGGTTGTCTGGCTAGACATCCGGGGAGTATCCTTTCCTAACAATAAATCTTTGAAACCGAGACAAAGTCATTAAAAACCTCATAAAAACAATGGGAGGCCTTGTTCCTCCACAAGGCCCGGTACCAGAATGTTATTGGGTCAAATTCATAGTTTATCTTCTTGGACATAGATAGTTTTGGAAATGGACATCAATGTGCTATCATAGAAATCAAGTAGGATGACATATAAAATTTATTATCTTCTTTGAATCGTGACAATTGGGAACATATTTCAATGGAAAATATATTCCCACAATAAAAAATGGATTGTTCCTTGACTATGAAATACAAAATATAAATAACTATGCGGGAAATGCTTTCCATGGATTCCTGTCCCGTTATTCTTGTAAACAGCCAAACAATTTCCTGTAATGGATTTCTAAAGGAATTGACCTGCAACTTTGTGATATCTTTAGGAACTGTTGTTGGGTCTTCGAGGAAATCGGGTAAGAGGTCCAACCCGTTGTCATGTTTTTATAGAAACTACTTGCAATCTTGTCCTCTGAAGATCAATGTTGGCTCCAACAATCTTAACATATTGAAGAAGACATGAAGTGACAAAGAAAAAATAGAATGGTCACGCAGTGGAATAATTCTTTGGCTTGAAATATATTTTTCGGCGCACCTAGACACGACCTCCTTACAGTCAAAAACCTCATGGACGCAGTCTGCATGAGCGATTCCAGAGGTCCAAATCACTTCGTTCTGAGCGTAACAGGATGAATAGTAAGAGTAGGCCTTGGACCACTAGAAGTTCTCGTCCTCACGTCCGAAGATATTCACTATATATCCACAGAACTATTGTCGAGCTGCTGCCATAAGTTTACTAGAACATTTGTTTTCTCTAGACAATGTTTGAAATGAAGAGTTGGAAGAGATAATATAACCCTTCGCAAATCTTGGTCCAATCCATGTGAATGGGAGATCTCCTCGAGCCTTTCGCTCATTAATGACAATCTCGATGATTGTTGCATGATGCGCTTTTAGAATTAAAGACTAGTAATTGCATACCTAGAAGTGCGAAGATGGCAGGTACAACGAAGAGAAATTAAGGATTGGAGATTTCATGAATGCACCAACACGTTCACGACCCGCGAAAGACATTCCATGTTGTTTGAGATGAACAATCGGAAGGGATAATATAACTCTCCTCATATCTTGGTTTAATGCATATTAATGGGAGATCTCCTCAAGCGTTTCGCTCATTGATGACAATGTTGACGGTTCCTACATGATGAGATGTTAGCATCAAAGGTTACTAATTACATATTTAGAAAGAAGTATGAAGGTTGTGGGGACAGGAAAGAGAAATTAAGGAGTGGCTAATTCTCGAAAGCGATCGGTCGGGCTTCAAAATAGGGTTACAAGGTACAACCATTAGAGGTGAGAGCCCGAGGGTGAAATTGTATGTCTCAGAAGTTTTTGACTGAAAAATGCATAACACAGAAGAGGGCATGATGGGACAGTCCATAGGTCAATTTGTATATCGTGGAATTCTAGGTACTATTTGCAGGCCACAAAACATGGAAGCACAATCATGAGCCTGCGTGTTCGGGAACCCACAATCAAAAAAGTGGCTTAATTATGGAATAGGGAAACGGTAGGCTGGACTCGTTTTCTCTAATATATTAAAATTTGTAATAGATATCCCATTAGCTAGAAAAATATTTTCTGCATGTTTTTGGGCAAGTTCTGTAGTGATAGCCAATGTGATTGTCTCGTCAAGCCTTTTTCTTTTTAATGATGGTCTATATGGTTGTTGCATGATGAACAGTTAGCATTAAACCTTGGTCATTTCATACTTTGAAAGAAGTGCGAAGGTGGCGGGCACAGTAAGTAGTGACTAAGAATTTGAGATTTTGTGAACCCGCCAACCCAAGGATCCACAAAAGAGATTCTATGAAATGGGAAAGCATGGAAAGTAGTCGGACGAGCTTCAAACTAGGGTGACAATGGTTCCCCAGGAAACGTGAATTCCTGAGGGTCAAATTGAATGTCTCAGAACTTTTGAGTGTAAAATGTGTAACACAGAAGAGGGGATGATGTGGGAGTCTGACGTTCAATTTGTATATCACATAAGTGTGTGAGATCTCCTCAAGCCTTTCTCTCATTAATGGCAATGTTTAAGGTTCCTACATGATGAAGTGTTAGCATTAAATCTTACTAATTGCATATCTAGAAAGAAGTACGAAAGTGGTGGGGACAGGGAAGAACAATTAAGGAAAGGATAATTATCGAAAGTGGTTGACTGGGATTCAAAATAGGGTTGCAAGATAAAACCAACAGAGGTGAGGGCCTGAGGGTAAAATTGTATGTCTCATAAGTGTTGACCGCAGAATGCATAACATGAAAGAGGGCATGATGGTGCATTCTTTCGGAAAAATTGTATATCGCAGAACTCCAGGTATTTTTTGCTAATCACGGAACATTGGAAACACAATATTGAGCCCGCCAGTTCAAGAACCCACAATCGAAAAAGTATCTAAGTATAGAACAGGGAAACAGTGGGTTGGACTCAATAAACAATGGTTGCAACATGTGCAACCATGGAAAGGTACCACATCATGAAAATACAACCAACTTGCGGCTAAGTATTGAAAGGAAAGACGGACGATCGGGCTCATGACGGGGCATTCCAATGGACAAATTGTATATCTCGGAACTCCAGGTACTGTTTGCAAGTCGCAGAAGATTTGAAACACAATTTTGAGCCCGTCAGTTCGGGAACCCGCAATCGAAAAAGTGTCTAAGTATGGAATAGGGAAACAGTATCCTAGACTTGTTTTCGCTTATATATTTAAATTTGTAATATCTTTCCTCATGCAGGAGCATCGCTCCAAGCCAGCTACGCGCCAGCCAGCCAGCACATCAAAGCGCGCATTCGATGAGAGAGAGAGGCGTAGCCTTCTTGATTTTCAAATTTTGAAAATGTAATTAAATGGTTGTAAGGCTGAGATCTAGATCCGATTCGGACTAGACAACCATTCAATATAATTGAATGTAAATTAATGAGAGTAGGTAGCCTAGAGGGAAGAGATCGAGGAGCCCCTCATGTAAAAAAAAGATCTTCTTTGTATCTAGTAGTAAGCTTTTAGGAGGAAGAGAAGAGAGCCAAGACTCTATTGCAGTTCGAGCTCGAACACATTGTAATCATGCATTCTTGATTAATACAAACAGAGCAGTTTTTCCTACATGTTGTTGTCCACATGTTATGAGTTCATGAAGAAATGTCTTTATGCGTTGATGATATGTTGTAGATGTATGTTAGGTATGCATTTGCAGGGATAGACAGAATTTACTGTCTGTGAGTTCTTTGATTCCAGGTTTGGGTTCTTTGAGGCTTCATGCAAGAGGTTGCATGACAGAATATTGTGGGTTCTGTAAGCCAGTGCAAGGAGTGCACTTCTGAATTCGGCGGATTCAGACAAAGATGTGCCAAGAGGGCGCACCAGCTGAAGTCACTGACTCAAGGAGAATCCTCAAGGTTGTTGAATACCTTGGAGGTAAGTCTGAGTAGAAGAGAGAACATGACAGACCAGAATTGTTAAGGGATTATGTATAAGTTCTGCCAGGAGGACATTGAGTAGGTGCATAGAAGGCATAGAGAAGACAGAATTTCTGAGAATTCTGTAAGGCTCTACCAAAAGGGAATTGAGAGAATGCACAGGATGCATTAGGAGAGGAACTCTATTTCGAGTTCAGTAAGAAGAAAGGGTCACCAAGGATTCTGTAGAAGCTCTGCCAAGAGGGCATCGAGTGAGTGCAAGGAGTGCACTGAGCATAAATTTGTTTTGAGTTCAGAGAAGGAGAAGTGTCACAAGAGAAGACCTTCACAGGGTTACTGAACACCCTGCAGGCTCAATAAGGAGTGCTTGAGTAAGAAGTTGTCAGAGGGCATTTCCATTCTTTTAAGGAGAGAAAGGGGTAGAGACCTTAGAGGTCTAAGCAATTGAAGCTCAAGAGGATAAAGACCTGTGCAAAGAGTGCACCAGGCCAACACTTGAGTAAAGTGTTAATAGACAGATAGTCATCTGAAGGCTCGTCAAACAGCAGGAGTGGGAGATGAGAGAGAGGATTTATTCTAAAGTCCCGAAGCTCAGGAAAGATAACACCTTTGTATGTAGAGACTCTGCAAAGAGTGCAGAAGTAAAGAAACCTTTCAAGGTTTTAGAGAAGACTAAGCTCAGGAGGAAAAGTGCCTTTGCACACAGAGCCATAGCTACAAGGAATCGCAAAAGTCGAGACACCCTTTGGTGGTTCAGAGTTTGACAAAGCTCAGGAGGGGCAGCGTCCTTAGAACCCAGGCGAGACCAAGGTTGCAGGGCTTGCAAGAGAAGCATCAAAGACCGAGGCCTTCAAGCGTCGAAAATATTCCAAGGGAAAGGAGGAACCGTGAGCTCAAGAGGGAGCTATAGCTGTCGTTGATTCAGGCACTAGAGAATATCTGAACCATTGAATTTCACGTCCAGACCATAGAAGGAGAGCGCGCGGGAGAAAGAGATCTAGGCCGTCAGATCTGGGCGCATGGACCGATAGCCATTGGATCCAGGAGAAGCTGCATGAGGTTTAACCCTCATATTCAAGGAGGAGAGGACTCGTTGAAGTCTCGAAAAGATCAATATTGTCCATTATTATAGAGGACGCGTGATAGAGATCCAAACCCATCGGGCTTTCGGATACTGGAAGGTTGAAGGACCAAGAATCGTGGAGTCGATGTACTGTGAACTCCCAGCTCATGAAATCCTGAAAGGATCGAAGCAGTCAGATCTCGAAAGATCTCAGCCATAGATCACAGAAGAGGTAAGGCTTCGAAAAATTGGGTTTCGAAGTTTTGGGACTCAAGAGGTGGAGTTTCATGGTCAACACAACTCCCAAAATCCCGAAGAGAAAAATTCCGAAAGGTGGATCCTGAGCAGGCCAGAGGAAACATGCGGCGATCAGCAATGGAGCAATCAAGGTTTCAGGGAAATTCCCGAAAGGAGGATTTCGACATTTCGGCTACCAAGAATGCAAAGGGTAAGAGTTTGGAACTCTTGACCTGTAAAATCCTGAAAAGACACAAATCGTTGGATCAAGAGAGGCTATGAGCCGTTGATCCCAGTTTGGAGCAGAAGACCGGCATTTCGGGGTTCAGTACTTCGGCATTTTGGATACTGGGAGCTCGAAGGGGAAAGGAGTTGTTGAAGCCAGGATCGCGAAGTCCTGAAACGTGAAAACCCAAAAGCATTCTGAGGAATAGCGCCGGGTCACGGGAAATGGACACATTTCGGCATTTCGAGATTCGTATTTTCGACGATCCCGAAGACAAGAAATCAGGCACTTGACATTGAAAGTCGTGAGACGTGACACGCCTTCGAAAGTAGGGATATGGTCACACTGAAAGTGGTCACATGGACCGAGGATAGCACAAGGGATAATCATGGATTGAGCCATTTCAACATTTCGGAGTTCGGGAATCAAAGGGTCAAGAAACTCGACATCAGAACTCCCAAAATTGTGAAACACAAAATCCCTTTTTGGAAAGGGTCACGGTCATGTCTGGTGGTCGTGTAGAGGTGAAGACTCATGCCTGGTGCATTGCTTGTGCAGGTGGAGTTTTCTTAAAGGACCTGTGGATTTGATTCGTTGAAGGTTCCAACAGGGAACTAAAGGAGTCGCTTCGGCTCGAGGAGAAATCAGAACGATCCTAAGACCGAGAGGTCACGCAGAACCTGTTGAGGCAGGGGTTGTTGTGTCAGTTGTGGTATCAGAGCAGGATTTGACTTATGTAGGTGACCCAAGAAAAGGGAGACAGAGTTTTGAAACTCCATGGATATTTTTGCGGGTGCGCAACAACAAATAGACAGTCAGGTCGACTGTAAGGAAAGGCTGGAAGCACTCACGGTTGTAGAGTGACAGCATCAAGTTTTCCAGGAGGGTAGACAGAAACAGGAAGATGGCTACTAAAGGCCATGGACGCGGTGGAAAGAAGAACCACCAGCAGCAGAGCGAGGCTAATATTGACAAAGAACTCACTGAGATAAGAGCGAGAATGGAGGAGCTTGCATTGCAAATGCAGCATGGTGCAAAATCGCGATGGGTATATGAATGGCCCATGAAAACGAAAGTGAATTGGCCAGTCAAGGAATTGTTGGCCAAAAGGTAGCGGAGGCTATTGAAGGAATGGATAAGGTATGATGAAATCCTCATGGATGAAGAGGAGATGGTTCATGTCTATGAACCAGAAGCTGGGAGAAATCTCAGTGATGATGAGGAGAGAAGATCATTGGAAGATCTCAGAGACTGCCAGGCGGACAGTGAGGAATTTTCAATTTGCCAGGAGGGCAATAAGCAGAGGTCACAGAATGATGTCAAAGACTGCCAGGAGGGAAAGACAGAAAATTCAGGTTGCCAAGAGGGCAATGAGATGAGATCGTTGGAAGATCTCAAAGACTTCCAGGAGGGCACAGAAGAAATCCCAAATTTCTAGGTGGGCAGGGGAAAAGAAGTGAGACTGTATGAAAGTATCGGGAGCTCAAAAGTGAGTTCATGCCAGCAGGGAGTGTTGATGGATATGGGATCAATTGATATCATATACTGCCAGGAGGGCAGAAGAAAAATCCCATGTTGTCAGGTGGGCAAGGGAGAGCAGATGAGACTGACTAAAAGTCTCATGAACTCAGAGGTGAGTTTAGATCAGCAAGAGGAGCTAATAGAGGAGGATCAAAAGATCATTCTGATGATTGGAGGGATAAAGGTGTTCCTGCCATATATCCCAGTTGAGGCTAGCGTGTGTGTTGTCGAGGCAGCATTAGAAGATAGACAGCCAGCACAGACTGTCGTGGAGAAAGAGATGGAGCAGATATCAGAGGCTGCCCAAGCAGAGGAAAAGGAGCATTCAGAAGAATGGCTCAAAATTTTCAGCCCGGAAGCTAAAGGGGAAATAACTGAAGCTGAAAGAAAGGGAAGAAGAGGAGCACACAGTTGACATGCTCACTCCTTGGGAGAAGGATATAGAGATTTTGGAGGATTGGTTGAACAATCCAGAGCTAGTAGATGACTACCACGAGCAGATAGTCATGCAGATGATAGCAGAGGATCATTCCAAGGAATCACTCAAAAATTTCATCCAGGGAGTTGAACAGATGATAACTGTGGTGCAGAGGCATGCAGCAATAGGTGAAGGAGAATTCCAGTCTGAGGAGAAGCCGGAGGAAGCTGGAGATATGCCAGCAGAGGAGCTGACAGTCAAGCTTTCAAAGGAGGAAGATGAGCAACAACTCAGTGATAGAATTGCAGAATTGGAGTCTGCAGCAAAGTGGAAACTCAATGCCACAAAAGAGGAAGAATATGGCATGGGATATCTAGTTGATCTACCCATTTGGATGGAAGAAGTGTAGTGGAGCAGGCTGTTAGAATATAGAAGATGGTGTGCTCATTTTACCATTGACGATACCCTCGTCACCCAACCACAGGTTGAAGCCTCCCTCCGAGCACCTTAACCTTGACCTGAGAATTCCTCCGGAAGCAAACCCTAGGCTAGATAGCCAAACAAAGAGTAGAGAATCAATCCCCAAGGATAGCACATCACAAAATACTAATCAGATGTTCCAAACCCTAGCCAAGAGATATCCAAGCCAATACTGAAACTAGCTGCTGCTGCAGCTACACCTGCAACCCTCCTCCAAACCTGTGCACCAAACTGCAACTGCAGTGCGCACCAACTAGGAAACTGCAATTCTAAGATGCTGTCAAATGAGAACTGGCGCCCTGTATTTATAGTAATCCTGTCAGTTTGTTGGGGCCGACTTCTCCTTCTGGGTATGTGTCTGTTTAATATATTATTATTAATCCTAGCTGACTTCTTCTCTTGGAGGCTAATAGCTTAATATAAATTATCTTCTTGAGCCGACAAGGCTTCTAGGGTTATTATCCAACTCATTAGGGTTTCTCTTGCTTCTGGGAGTCTTCTATTCTCATCAGGTTCACACGTGGAGGTAAATACCTCCCGCATCTACCATAATATTAACACTCCCTCCTAGCTAGAGAGGTATTTACAGGTAATGAACTTGAGCACAAAACATACCATTTACCCGATAGCATCAATATAGTCATCTAGACTAATTCATGACTAGATCATGAGCATTACCATCATCATCAGCTGCATCATCTCTTGAAACCATACTTCATTTGAGTAGTTAGATATGATGCTAGATAAGTCACTCTCACCATGGAGTGATACAAGAGGAGTAAAATCTCTGAACTATTTTTCGTCTAGAAAATCTTTGTTCATCATTCATTTGAATGATTATCTCTAATAATCTGCTGATAGTCTTCAAGGAAATTAGAACAAGGATAGAACACACCTGTGTCTATTCATAGTAGTACACAACTACAATTCAGTGGTTAACTACCACATCAAGTAACACACAAGTACTTGATCAGAAATGTATAGATGCGAGCAGTGAAACACATTCACCACAGTAGTCCTCATCTATTGTCATATAGTCTTCATAACAAACATCTGAGAGCATCCTGCATAGAAACAATGTTATGATAAAAACTATATCATCTAGGCCAATCTTTCACTCACATCTATGAGATATGAAAGAATGTTTGCCACCACAGTAGTCTTCATCTGCATAGAAACAATGTTATCATAAAAACTAAATCAACTGGGCCAATCTTTCACTCACGTCTGTGAGATCTGAAAGAGTGTCTGCCCTCAGTATAGAATATCAACAATGATCATCTGGGCCAATCTTTCACTCACATCTGTGAGATCTGAAAGAATGTCTACCCTCAATATATAACATCAATAATAATCATCTGGGCCAATCTTTCACTCACATATGTGAGGTCTGAAATAATGTCTGCCCTTGACATAGAATATCAATAATAGGCTATCTGCCCCATTCTTCTCAACCAAGGAAGAAGGATTGTTTCTGATTTATGAACCTGGACCATTTCCCACCCTGGGCCATTCTTCCAACACTAAACAAAGTGTAACCTGGAGAGAATTAGTCTACCCTCGAGAAATGCTTGGACCATTCCTTACCCTGGGCCATTCCTCCGACACTAAACAAAGTGTAACCTGGAGGGAATGAGTCTACCCTAAGGAATGATTGTCCTGGACTATTCCCCACCCTAGGCCATTCTTCCGACACTAAACAAAGTGTAACCTGGAGAGAATGAGTTTTCCCTCGAGGAATAACTGTCCCTGATTGTTGATCCTGGACTACTCCCCACCCTGGGCCATTCCTCCGACACCAAACAAGATGTAGCCTGGAGAGAATGAGTCTGCCCTCGAGGAGTAACTGTCCGGACCATTTCCCACCCTAGGCCATTCCTCCGACACTAAACAAAGTGTATCCTGGAAAGAATGAGTCTACCCTCGAGGAATGTTTGTCCTGCATCAACCTCCAAAATAGACGATTCTTCGAAACTGCTCACAACTGTGAACTTCGAAAGAATGACTGCCCGGCGAGGTGGACCATTCTACTTGAACACTACATAGAGTGACTGCCAAGAAGAATGACTGTCCTAGACCACTCCCCATAATGGGAAGTCGTTGTCTATGATACATCAGCAATCAGTCTGCCTCCCATGTTAACTACAATGGGAAGCCACTGTCCGGCAGAAATCTCAATCCACTTTCCGAACAGGAAAGAATCCGTCCAATCTAGACTTTTACAAAGCTAAATGCTCCCTCCTAACTGGAGAGTTATTTCAATCACAAAAATAAATGTTTGCATACCTTCTTCTAGCTTGGAGAGTCTTCCCTTCCGGTTAGTAGAGTTATTTCCACGAGCTCTAGCTTGAGTATGCAAGTCATTTCATCTTGGATAG
>JASDQU010094757.1:0-11230 GCA_032191745.1 Picea mariana | reverse complement strand
CTTGGAGCACGTAGTGCATCCTGAAGGGCACGTCGCGATTTTAACTAATAAGTTAATAAACCTAGTGCCTAGAAAACTATTCCTCCTTAGGACCTGGTCAGCGTTAAAATGAATAAAGTGATGAGTAAGTTTAATGACAAATTTACCCTTAAGAACTATCGCCAAGCCTAGTAAATTTAAAACCTAGGTCTAAGTAGAATCTCCAAACAAAATAATTAGACATATAACAAAAAGGGGGTAAAGAAATTCAAACTTTAATTATTAAAGTAAAATTATAATGGAGGATTAAATATATTAAAAAGGGTAAATGGTTGTTTTTATCTATACTTGTTAAATTGATTTTTAGTTAAAAAGGAAAAAGGGTAAATGATTGTTTTTATCTACACTTTTAAATTGATTTTTGGTTAAAAAGGAAAAAGGGGGAAACTTAAAAGAAAATGAAACTTAAGGAAAAAGGGAAACTTAAAGAAAAAGGGGAATGTCTAACTTAGTAAGGAATCTAGCCTTTGGGACTTTCTATTTATGAACTGAACTAGAAATTAAGTAAGGCATAAGTCATTTAAGAATTGTAAAGGAATAATGGGACACCAAGGAGCGTTTTTAGGAACGCTTTTAGGTGGGTCAGGAAAATAGAAATATTTAATTAATTAATAAATTGATTTTTTGATGCAACTAGGGGATCAAGCGACATGTGTACAGGGGACGTTTTTCCTAATTAAATTAATGAAAAATGAATCTAAAGAGAATTTTGGGAAACTAATTACTTGAAAACTCTATAAAAAGGATGGTGGAGGAGAGTATGGATCACGTCTGGTTTGCGTAACGTTATGCTGCTGAAATTTCATGTTGACTGAACTTTCTCTTGTGGGAGTTGGGATACCCAACTCGGGTAACGAGTGGTAGAACGACCTTGCGAGACAAGCTGGGTGTTATTGTTCTTTGGTATTTGTTCGTGGACCATTTGCATATCGGGGGGCTCATGGGGCAGAAGAGTACCCCTAACATTGGTTGGGAGGTATCGGTGAAATCTCATCGGTCGGCAAGTCGGAGTTCGAAGGAGCGCGAGAGCAGGATAATCACTTCTGGTTCTTCGCATTGGCTATCGTACGCATGTGTATAATTTGTATTAAATAATAGCTCAATATATTGTTCATGAATTTATTTATTGTTGAAATCTTGCTTGCATAGATGCTGTTAAAATAAAAACACTGTGTTTTGGTCTCGGACCATTATTTTATTTTACTCTACGTTTTTATTGTTTCTAATACAAAGAAATTGAGTTTTTATCTTCTTCTCCTTTATCCTTTAAATTATTAGTCTGTGCCTGAGCAGTCGACTTTCTTTCACTCTGGTGTTAAATATTTAGATTCAAATGCCATGCTTTCATAGTATAATTTCTCTGCAACTAGCAACTGCATTTTAATTGCTGTGTTTTTCCTAATTCTGCGTTTTTATTTCTTTGGTGTTTTTATTACTGTGTTAATTAATGCGTTTCTATTATTTACGGTGAGGGATCAGCGTTTCTTTTATAAATTGATTTGAGAACAACCTGCCACTACCGACTAAAATAGTTTGGAAATAAACGAAAGAATTATCTGTCGGCCTCCACAGTCACAACCAACAAAAAGAATCTTGAAAAACCACAAAAGAAACCAATTTTTGCATTAAGAATTCAACTCATAACCTATACCGCCTGTATCCCATCAATTACTTGCAGGACTCACTTTGACGAATTCGCCACGAAATACAGGTTTATGTTTACACGTCTTATCTTCTTTTTGTTTGATGAATTATTGATTAAAGATAACATCACGTTTAGTCTCCCTTTCGCTTGAAGAATTCTTCATGACTCTTTATTGATTTATAAATTAATGGTCACAAACTCTGAGTCTGTGACAGCACTGAAGGCGCAGACACCAAAAGCTCCAGCTTTGCAACCTGTACTGTCTTGACTTTGATCGGAACTTAATGCCAATCAATGACAAATAGCGCTCAAGTCTTCAAACTTACGGCATCGAAAGTCCTCCAGTTACCATCATGTCTTCATTGCTTGCTGAATATATACGCACCAGTTTCACACCATGATTTATATATTGGCAAAATGGTTATGGATTTCTGGTCTCCTGCGCTGCCCTTCATCGTAAATTACAGCTAAACTTTGACAAATAAATTGAATTTTTCCACCTTTTCGAAATCGCTCTATGTTCAAAACAAGGTTGTCAAATTTCGAGTTGTATCTGTACTTTCCGTCCTTATCAAAATCTGAGCTGTATCTCTCCCGGTCTTTCCAATTTCCATTGCGTGCACAAAATCCCTCTGCTGTAAATTCCCTATTCAAGAAATGAATGGAACCCAAAATCGCTACCTTAAAACCGCCTTAATGGTGTTCCGTACCATTGGTGGCTGCCACGAATTGTTTCTAATTGTACTCTTACCCTCTGATTTTTAAAAATATTTCTCAGCGTTCCTTAGGCTTATCCCTGCGAATTTGGGAACTGTATCCCTCGGCGCCGTGTTCTTCAGGCGATATTCCTGCCACCAATCTCTACGTTGATTGGTATTACCCTCACCGTGTGATTTTTATTTTTATTTTATTTTAGACATGTAGGTGAAGTTAGACATGCAATGATTTGTTGTATATACAGTGAATTGACCATGCCAGATGTTCTTCGGCAAGATATGCACGAGGAGATTGTTTTTATACACATTGAGTGGATCTATAAGGTTAGAACGAAGATAATTTGGACCTTTTTAAATTTTGGGCAACTTTAGAGTCACTTTTCAACTTGTACAAAACTTGGGTAATGGTGAAAATTTCTCATGCTGGATTATGGAATATTTAATTGATTGTGAATTGGAAGGAGCGTCAATTGTTTCAATTTTATCTTACTGACAAACTTTTAGAGCCAATTGAAATCTCTAGTTAATGCTCAATTTACCGGAGGTTTTGTATTAATCAGAACCCCTTTGCCATTTGGAATTATTGAAGCAAGATCACTGCATTCTTAGATTCTATTTTTCCACTTATGTGTGATGTTATGTGATCACTTCCTTTACTTAGATTTATTTGCTTCTAATCTATGATTGATTTTAAGACCTTGTGTGCACCCATTTTCATGTATCCCATGTCGTTTGGAGTTGGCTTGTTGCTCTTATAAAATTTTGACTTTTGCGCAATTAAAAGTACTGAATGTGGTTACCCAGCATTGAAGTTTAGCATAATAGATTAGGGTATTATCATTTATAGATTTCGTATTAGGTACGACAGTTAAGTTTGGACTTTTGACGTTTGGATTTTGTGTCATGATTTAAAGGTTTAGGACTGTTTAAGTTTGTGCCTTAGTTATTATTGTGCTTGATGCAATGTGGCGGCATTATTTCTTATGATGGGATCAATGCGTACGTTGATCTGATAACCTGGCTTTGGGTCATGCGTTTCCCGATGAGGATGATGTTGTTATTGAGTTGGAGGTTTTGCAAATCGCACTGTAATGTTTTAATGCGATTTTGTTTATCGCTCGCCATGAAGTTTCTAGTTACTTGCATCGCTTGATGTTGTCTTTTATTTTAGTGGGCTTGGACTTGTTTATGGTGGGTGAGTAGTTGTTTTTATTTGTCTGATTATGCATGTTTCATCCAGTTACATGATGTGCTCGTATGCTAGGTCGTTATTGTCTGTTTCATGATTTGTGTGCATTGTGTTCATCATCAAGTTGTGTCAATTAATTGTTGTCGTTGTTGCTTTCCTGCCAAAAAATAAAAATTTCACTTGCTTTGCGTAGCTTGTATAGCTTGTAGTCATAACGACAGGGTCCTTTGGAGCTTCCGGTGAGTGTTGTTGGCTCGTTGTTGATAGTTTTATTATATGTTTATAATATAATAATGGTGATGATCATGCAATTTTAGACTTTGCATGTAATGTTACCTATCATTGGATGGTTCTGGGATGAAATTTTTTCCACTGATTATTCACTAAACACCTTGAAACGTTAATGTTTTACAGCGTAATCTAAACCAGGTTTAGTGTAATGTAAACTAGGTTTTGGAAGCATTGGTGCAGAAAGTTTATGCCAGGGGATTCAATATTTTGAACATTGTCGTTTAGGGAAAAAATGGGTTCCAGTTTTTATCAATCACCTTATCCCACTACTTTTGATTTAGCTGGATATACCTGTCAACATAGGTTGAAACCTGGACAACACCGAATGCACTTATCGTCCTACACGACATCTTCTCTATTTAATTCCCTCATCGTGTCCTCTACAAGGATGGAATGTTCTCTACTTGCTTAATCATTGAATAATCGCAATCACTGAGCACATAACATAACTAAATATTTTTAAATACTGAATATCCACGGAATATCGACCCCAACCCTAAAACCCTTTTTCCTCTGTGACTTCAATAATCTCCACGGCTAAGATATATGCGCAAAGCCAGCAAAAGGCACGACTGTCCCGACACAAAGAACACGGTGAACAACACGAAACGAACTCCAACGTCCAATGGCCTGAGAAATATTATTTACAGAGATATTTATGTGTCTATAAAGCTCCAAGACATAAGAAAACTGGGTGGATATCGAGCGAGCTATAATGGACTTGAAAGAAAACTCGATCGCCATATATATATTTTAGCTTTTGGAGGCCAGCCATGCGCACTCTACATTGTATAAATGCGATTTGATTTGATTATTTTACATTTAATAAATGGACGGTTCCCGATATCTAGTTGTCCAATCAAAACCCTTGAATTAAATGAGACCCTTAGTATATTACAACGATGCTTTTCAGAAATATTTTTCAATACTGAATGCACCGGTTTTCATGGTTCTTCAAGTTCGATTGTACTTTCAGGATTCAATTACGGGAAACCAAATCTGTCGTTGCACATAGTAAAATTGTACCAACGATGCTTTTCAGAAATATTTTTAAATACGGAAGGCACCATATTTCATGGTTCTTCAAGTTTGATTGTACTTTCACGATTCAATTACTGGAAACCAAATCTGTCGTTGCACATAGCAAAACAGTACCAGGTGATTTCTTTGAATAAAGCCTTAATAACAAAAGATTATTTTATTAGGGTTTTTTTTGTCTAATTCTTTACTGGGTCAACCAGACGTGCAAACCCATTATTTAAAAGCGACCAAAGTTTTAATAATATCTATTCAATAATACTTCTTCATAACAATTGAAAGCAACAACCTCCATGATCTCTACAATTCAAACCAGAGATGATGAATATCATGAGAAGTTCATGAAATTAAGATATTGTTGTAGTTTTTTCAATAAAATTTGTTCTTTCTATAAGCTTAATAGATTTCAAAGCTTATAGATCCCGATTCTGATTTTAAATGGATCTTTACTATGAAACTTTACATAACCCTACACATCCATATTAATGAACATTCATATTTGAAGAAGTGCTTCCGCCACGATTTCATAAATACTATCCAAATCATTTCGATCTTCAGCTCGCGAAGCTAAGGGATTACAGGCAACTCCATGATCCCCCACACATGTCACGGTCATTGGCTCACTATTTTCTCGCACAGGTGGTTTTTCATTTAGAAACTCTAATTAGGGTTTATGTTAGAATTTTATAGCATAAACTTTAATTAGGGTTTACGCTATAATTTTCTAACATAAACCTTAATTAGGGTTTGTAAATAAAATAACTCAACCAAAAATTATGTGGTTTAAGATGGATTGAAGTTGATTTACTATATATTAAATTAATATCACATATCTCCTTCCTGGTGACACATCTCCCACACAGTCCCTTTTGAATTTTTTGTTATATCATAATTGAAATGATTGTTTATTATTATTAATCATAATTGAATGACTGTTTATCATAATTTCAATGATTGTTTATCATTATATATCATCATTGAATGACTGTTTATCATTTAAAATGGAAGCAATAATTATGTAGTTTAAGATGGATTCAAGCTGATTTACTATATATTAAATTAATATCACATATCTCCTTCTTGGTGACACATCTCCCACATAGTCCCTTTTGATTTTTTTGTTATATCATAATTGAAATGATTGTTTATCCTTATTAATCATAATTGAATGATTGTTTATCATAATTTCAATGATTGTTTATCATTATATATCATAATTGATGGTTTATCAGAATTAATCATAATTGAATGACTGTTTATCATTTAAAATGGAAATAATAAGCATGTAAAAGTTTTATGTAAGCATGTAAAAGTTTCATGTAAGCATGTAAAAATTTGAACTACAGGGTCTTTGCCTTACACTGTTACATCTTCATTTGACATGATAAATGGAAATTAAAGTTTCATATTTGTTCATTACATTCTTACAGTTTAGATTTCTAAACCTTTTTTTGCATCTAATAAATGAAATAGATTTTAGGTTTTTCTCACACTAATTTAGTGATCGATAACTCATTACTCCATCATGCCCCATCTTTCTTGAATTCATTTTCTCTCTAAAAACATTTCAAATTTTATATGAACGAATAGATAAGCCGACAAAAAATACATATTGATGCTATGGTCAGAACTCTAAATATTGTAAAATATTATTCAATGGGTGATGCATTATATTTGAGACTATGAGAAATTGTCATAGAACAACTTGGATGAGTCCATAGAAAACAATTTGTATGACTCGTGAGATTACCTTAATAGTGAATAAATTGGCAGAAAATTAATGTTTGGATTATTATTCTATATATGTTCACTGTGATTATCTATGCATATTTTTGGATAAGTATGCAAAATTTTGTTCATTGCAATGGATGCTTATTAAAGTGTCGCGACCATGGAAATCCTTTAAAGACATAGATCATAGCAGAAAGATTAAACAACAGTTTGATATAATAGGATATTTGAAACTACTCTTTGGTATAATTTTGATACATTAAATATTGTAAAAAATGAATTTATAATAATTTGAATGCATAATATATTTAAATGAAGATAAACTTATTCTACAACTTATATTAATTTAGATTCCTAACTTAAATTATTTATTATAACTCTTAATGAGTGAAAGGATGGCATGCAATGTGCAATCAAATGAGGCCATCATTTCAAATGTGCATATGGTCTTGCAGTGATAATGCTAAGAAAAATGTGTGTTATAAACCTAGGAATGAATAAAATGAATAATTAACAAAGAACCCAATCTTTACCTGAACGATGGGTTGGTGATAGACTTATGTAGTGTATTGATTTATTTGCCTAACCTTCCCCTCGATGAGAGTCTCTCAACTTCCTCTCACAACTTATAACGTCTTCAAATGGTGTTGAGTTTTTTAAAAGAAGCATAAACTCTAATATGCTTATTTCTAAATGAAATACGCCTATGAGGGTTTATGTTTACTACTTTTGATTTTGGTTGATTTGACTTCTTTCTGGTTCGATGTCTGGTTCCAGTTTCTTAAACATTGGTATTTATATTATGTACACACAGTCCAAACACATTCAACACTATTGTATTGTTTGACTACTACAAAAATACTAGAACCCAAGTCAATAATAGTCATTCTCTACTATGATCGATCATTGGCTCTGTGCAAAATATTGGGATGGCTGCATTTTATGTTTAATCCATTATCGACATCTTCATGGTGAGATTTTTTTAAAATACTCTTAATCTATATAGCTTTGGATTTACACTTAAACCAGCTTTTGTCATTGGCCTCATACGCTCTGCTAGCTACATTGGCTTTGTATATTAATAATGCATTATCGTTGTGAACATTATGCATAAATGTATAAGAAATTTAGGACTAAAGTATGGAAAATTCACACATTTAATTAATTAATTTTTTTATAACCTATCAATAATACTTTATGACCACCACAATCTCAAAAAAAAATTAATTTTTTTATAACAAAGTATAATAATACAAACATTAATTCACCCTCCATTATATGCTTCTATTATATCTTCATGATTATTGTTTAATGTTTTTCTAGATGTACTTCTTAAATAGTAGTCACATTTGTATCAAATTATTGGGTTTTCATATATATATTAATGGGTTTTGAATATGCTTGATACATAAATCCTTTATGTTTTTTTAATTTTTTTTTTTTTTTTATATAAATGGTTATTTGATTTATTTATAAGGTTTTTTGTTTTAGATTTCATTATATAATAGTTATATTCACTTTACTCGTATTTTTCCAGTGCTAGGACACTTCTTCACATCGTTATGGATCGAACCATATGGAGTTGTTTTCCATTCCAGATTTTGGAGATGATATTTTATTGGCTCCCTTTTTCAGTGTTGATAAGATTTAGAATCGTTTGTAAACATTGGAACATTGTTCTATAAACCCCTTCATTCCTTGCGCATTGCCATCAAATTTCCTATAATGAATTTGGTTTTATAATTCCTTTTCTCTATGGTGAGGAAGGTTACTTCCTAGGAGCATACCTTCATCAAACTAGTCGTGTTTGTCATTTTCATGTGTCATTTATAGATTCCAACTACACAATTGAATGCACAGTTTGATCCATGATTTTGTTTTCTTTACCAACATGATGCTCCCTTACAAATAATTATTATGTGATGAATCCATTTACGAAGTCATTCAAAAATATAGGTTCTATATGGGTTGGAGACTGGGGTTTCTTTACACTCTTGGAAAATGTCAGTGCTAGAAAATATGAATGGGTTGTTTTGATACATATTTCGAAAAAAATGCAATCAAAGTATTTCATTTGCAATATCCTTGACAGGGTGTGGAGGAGTACAAACATTCCTTACGGTGGCACTACACCTCCAAAAGAGGCAGTGGTCTATAAACGTAAAATTTATTGATTGTATTTGGACAAATATTATGAAGACTACTCTCGCTATGGGTACACTATATATTGGATGGATGTTTTAAATAATCAGTGGGGTTTTTCTTTTGTTCCAATCACATACATATGATGTATGTCATTGGAATTATAAAATAACCAACTTATATGCCTCATCAATGATGGTTCCACCTATGTTTGGTCTATTGAAGAAGTGGATAATTTTATGTTCAGTCAACCATCTATTAAATGAATTTTGGAGTCTTTTGAGGATGACTAGGGATTCAAATGGAATTTGTTGCAACACCTTTCAACAAACATAAATAAAATATTTCCTAGATATCTTCCATTTCGAACAGTGGACGGGATAGTGCTGATGTGCAATAACAATGAAGTTCCACTCATGTTCTATGATTTGATGACTGACTCATGTGTCCCAACAAATATCACAAATGTATCCATGTTACAAAACTCTCGGTTGAGATTTCCATTGCAAGACCAGTGCAATGATCTAATTGAAAATGTAAATGTTTTCCCACTACTTCCAAACATGGATTTTGTTGATGACATTCCACCATTGGGAATAGATTTGTTATCTTAGTCTACTTTTCCTTATAATAAGAATTAATAATACTATCAAACATGTTGTACTTGTCCTACAAATATTCATATTCCGTTATACATTTTCATATTTTTGACTTTCATATTCCACCATTCGGATTACATTTGATATTTGACTTGTTTTAGAAATGTTCATATTCCATTATCAATTGTGATACTTTTCACTTTCATATCATTGTCACATGGATTGATATAATGATTTCACCATTTCCCCCCACTTTTTTATAATTGCAATTGTATATATAGTTCCTATTCACATTTGTTTATGTTTCCTAATTATGTTTAATAATTATTCCTTTTCTCATATTATATAAATGTTTACTGAAGGCACAAGATATGCCAAGTTAATAATGATGTATTTTTTCCTTTTGTAGAAATGTCTACTGAAGGCACAAGTAAATGTATTATGAAACAAACGCGTTCTTCGACAACATGTGAGAGGAGAAATGAACTTCGTCATTTACTGTATCAACAAAACAAAGATGCAATAAATGAACGTAGAAGAGATTTGTATCATACAAGAACCACTCAAAATAATATTGAAAATTATTTTCTCGAACACTAATACCTCTTGATGTTTCTTTCCCACAATATTTTCATACTCAAAATATTTCTTATGTTCCACAATCTCATAACAATGTTGTTTTCATTGCAAAAACTTTTGATATTCCAAAAGATGATCATGTTCAAAACCTAGATTCAAATGACAACCCTCAATCTTCTACAAATGGAACTTCTAGATTCCGGCATGAAGGAAGGTTGGAAAACCTTCATGTTAGATTTCGCGAAGAAATTCAACATACAGGGCCCTCTAAATTTGTGGGTGACAGTAATTTTCTTGCCAATTTGGTTGATAATTTGCAACCTTTACCTGTTGGTGTTGGATCTGCATCTCCTCTCCCAAATTTTCCAACAAATATCCTTCCACCAACAGAATCAATTGGAACTATTTCACTTGGAACAACTAAGGTATTACAGTTCGATAATTATCTGTCACAATTATGCAACACGATTCATTATATAGATTACTAAAATTAGTAAATTAACATTTTATTTTCTCCTTATTTGTAGCACACAAACCATTCCAATAGAGGTATAGAACTCAAAGACCAATATATTCCAACAACACATGTTCAAAGTCAAGGGGAGCCTTCTCATAACCTTGGTCCAGGTCAACCAGGACCATCTAATTCACAATATAATGTAAATGTTCATCATCTGCATTCCTTTTTTCATTTATTTTTCGTCTCCTGTAAGTTAGTAAGTTGAAAATTAACATTTTTGTATTTTTTTTTTACTAGGACACCATTCAATGCAATCAAAATAGAGATATGCACTCCATAAATTCATGGGAAATGAATGTTGGAAGCAATGGAACAATTCCTCTTGGACCAAATTTGGGTAGGGCCTCTAACAATGGTCCTGAACATGCTATGATGTCTAGAGTTCATATCCATCAAGTGAAACAATCTGCTTTCCATCATTTTCATACCGACATGATCTAAATTCATAAAAAAATTCAAGCTAATATTGATAGCCTCTCCATTGTGCAAATGTGCCATGTTTGTCGTGAATCTTATGTTGGAATCCAAGTTTTGAGAGGGTCTGAAGGTCCTATGTGCAAAAGGTGCAAATATCAGTGAGGTTCTCATCATTTCTCTTGTTGGAATAACATGGATTCAGGTGACCAAATTCATGTTCTAAATTGTCTTACCCAAGTTGAAGAGATGTTAATAGCAAGGGGGTGGAATCACGAAGGTGGGTTACACTTTCGTGACAATCTGCTCTCCAAAATTTCGGAAAAC
>JASDQU010094756.1:35738-50422 GCA_032191745.1 Picea mariana | reverse complement strand
CATGAGAAGAAGAAGGACGTTCCACCCAGGACACTTTGGCCGAGCCCAGCCCAGGGGGGTTGACCCACTTCAGATGGGACGTTTTCCCTATGAGGGACAGGACGTCACCCAGGAGGCTTGGACGTCACCTTGAGCGTGTGGCAGTTGGATAGGATGGCTGACACGTGTGGCAGCTTGGAGGAGCCCTAAAAGGGCTAACGTCTGACTTCTGGATGCCGGATTAGCCCCAAAAGGGGCCAACGTCTCCCTCAGAGGGGCTTGACGTCCCACCTTTTGCTCATTTATGTCTTTTATTTAGCAGTTAATGTAAAAATAGTATGATTTTGGTTATTAGCCTTGTCGGCTATTTTTAATGACCTAATTTTAAATTAAAGGTCATGAGATGCTATATATTGAGGATGTTTTTCCCTCATTTGAACATAACACAACAACTCACGCTTGTGAGGTCTGATTTTTGCGCCCTTATTGGGTATTTGGTCTTTAAAAGTGAGGCACACTTGTTGATGGGAGGCTTTTCTTGGCATATTTTGGCATTTCTCTTGAGGAAGGTTTACAACTAGGGTTTGCACATGCTTTTCTTCATGATATGTAAGTGTTTTTCCTGCAAAACTTCTTGATTGAATGGTTGTAGGTTAGTATTCTTGCATTAACTTATAAATTTGCTGATTTAAAAACCCTAGGTGACAAGCACACAAGTAGGTCCTTGTCATATGTCTCCTTAGAGAGAAATATTCAGCCATTGAAAAAGGAAGATAGAGCCTAGCCTTTGCTACACTCATTTAACTTCTTCCCTTAAGCTAGTTTTTTGATTTTAAAGGTTAAAAGGAGGGTGACGTCCTAGGCCTAGGTTATCTACACCTAGGGCCGTCCATCTTTTAGGGTTTTAGTGATAGAGCCTTGTCTTTACAACACTCTCCCTCATTAAATCCTCTTGTTTTAACCCTCTTCTTATGCTAGCCGTTTGCCAAGTTTGACCTAAAGAAGGAGGAAACGAGGCCTTGCTTAAGCAACACCGGAGTGAGCCTCTTTCCCTTAGGGTTTTGATTCTAGGGCCCTGCCATTGCAGCACTCTAGAACCCTTCCCTCTTGTCTTTAGCCTATTATCCCTTCAACCTTGCGTCCTCTTCTTAAATGACTCCATATACCCTTAGGCACTGATCTTAGGCACACAACGTTGAGGTCTTAGTGTCCCAAACAAACTCTTAAAAACTTTAATTCTTGAAACCCTAACTAACAAACTAACCCTAATTAGGCTGACGTCACAGTTGGTTATCTCATCTTGATGCAGCAAATGTTGATAATAAGCAATTAGATGATGATTAAGGGCATTTATTGAGTAAATGGTTGATTGGACATGTTGTTTGCTGCATCATCTCAATAGTTATTGGTGAATTGATATTCTTACATTGCTATATTGACAAAACGTTGAAGTCATTAATAAGTATTGTTTCATTGCTTATATATTATTGTCAGATAGTCATATGAAGTACTAACCCTTTGAGTTATAGCCTGCATATATATATATATTGTATTGCTTGTCTTGTTCCGAGCAGGTGTTTTCAGTTGGGCATACACTTCATTTATTGGTTGATTAGCCGGATTATCTGACCTCGGGTGGTAACCTGTGAGGGGGAAGCTTTGCCTTGATTTTTATACTTTAGCCTCTTCAAAACCCCAGGTTGCCAGGGACGTCTCCCTTGGGCTAACTTCCCTAAANCTTAGGCACACAATGTTGAGGTCTTAGTGTCCAAAACAAACTCTTAAAAACTTTAATTCTTGAAACCCTAACTAACAAACTAACCCTAATTAGGCTGACGTCACAGTTGGTTATTTCATCTTGACGCAACAAATGTTGATAATAAGCAATTAGATGATGATTAAGGGTATTTATTGAGTAAATGGTTGATTGGACATGTTGTTTGCTGCATCATCTCAATAGTTATTGGTGAATTGATATTCTTACATTGCTATATTGACAAAACGTTGAAGTCATTAATATCTATTGTTTCATTGCTTATATATTATTGTCAGATAGTCACATGAAGTACTAACCCTTTGAGTTATAGCTTGCATATATATATATATTGTATTGCTCTTGTCTTGTTTCGAGCAAGTGTTTTCAGTTGGGCATACACTTCATTTATTGGCTGATTAGCCGGATTATCTGACCTCGGGTGGTAACCTGTGAGGGGGAAGCTTTGCCTTGATTCTTATACTTCAGCCTCTTCAAAACCCTAGGTTGCCAGGGACATCTCCCTTGGGCTAACCTCCCTAAACAGAAAGAACCTCCCCATTGAGGTGACATTGGGTGGGGAAGGTTCCTGTTACACCAGTTTGGCCTTTATCCTTTAGCCTTTCTTGATCTAGCTACAAATTGTGCGATAACAAGCCCACGACCTTTCCTATGCATGACATGTGTCTTGAAATTGGGACACCTACAAGCCACGTGTCAAACACGTCCCAAATCTGTGTCTGACACGTATCCTCATGAATTCATGTACCCACGCCAGATACGCGACACAGATGGCTAAATGGACATGTCATGTTTCATAGTTAGACACCTATCGTGTGGTTCAATCAAGAATGGGATTGATTGTGAGGTAAAGTTTTTTTTTTTTCCAGGTTACAAAGCCCGTGGAAAACCCCAGAGTATTTCCCCTCATTTTGAGGATGATACCTAGGGTAATGTAATGTTCCCGAGCCAATTTTTTGCCCAGAACACTAAATGTTTACTATTTGTTATGTTTGTTCATGTGTTTGCAGGTGTATCCATAAAGATGTGCATGGGATTATTTAATGTTGATTGATCAATAGATATGAAGCATACAATCATAAGCAAGACGAGAGATAAGAATACCAGTAGAGAATCAACAATGTCAGATCTGACCTTTATTTAGATAGTAAGGAGATCCCGTATACAAGAGATCTGCAGATCTGGGAGAAAGCTTGAATAATAACAAAATGCGCTGCCAACCGAAACAATAAGAAGAACAATACAAAGATAAATGCCTCCCAAAGGCTGTAAGAGAAGAGATCCAAGCCTCCAAAGGCCACTAACAAGCAAATCTGATTGAAGATAGAAGAACCTGATCAATATGCTGCCAAACCTCTCCAACTGGTTGAGTTGCGCTCTGCTCTGGATGCTGCCCAACCCTCAAGTTATGGCCCACCCTTTCCTGACCTCCAAATCCTCCCAAACTCCCCCAGAATGTAGATTGGGATGATAGAAACCTCCTGATCCAGTCTCAAGCGAATCTGAGGAATACTACTCCTCCAACTAGACAATCCCTAAACTGGATTGCCCTCCCTGATTTGATAAGGTCAAAGAGGTACGTTCTCCCCTCTAGGAACCTCCAAATGCCACCAAACTCTACCAGATCATAGATCGGGCCACAACTACCAAGATGATGAAGTCTCAATCCAATCTTATGAAGATTTGAGCCTCCAAATACTGAAAACCACTTTCTGCAATGCGCCCTCCTTCTCTCTAATTCGTGCCAAGCTCACATAAATAAACTGCAAGGAAAAATCCTCTGGAATAGACCAGGAATGATGCTAGGAACCCCACGAGGAGAACCTAGGTGTTACTTTTCTCAAATACCTCCTGCTTCTTCCAGATGGAACCAATACCTTCAAGATGGTGCGCCCCCTAGATGGAAATCCCCCTGGGTTGTGCCCTAGCCTAGAGACTGCCTGTTGAACCAACCTGCAACATTGTAGAATGGTGTGGGAGGATTATCTCACCTCCGAGACCAAGCCCGGATCAAGAAAGGTGGGATCTTTCACCACTGAGTTGATCTCTAGGGTTTTAGACTCAAAACCCTCAAAACTGATTGTGCTCAAGAGCTCCAATGCAAATAAGATAATAATCCATAATGAATAAGGAGTGCACCCTACACTTTCCTTTATAGCTCCAATCTATCCCTCCATTGAGTTAGTTTACCCCTAGGGTTAACTCTTAACCTAACTCATTTTTTTCTTTTTCTTCGTTGAGTTACCCTTTTTCCACAAAGTCAACTTAACTTTAGAATATTATGATTTTTGGTTGACTTTGTCCCCAATATGTCTGAGACTATAGTCTAGTGGGGAAAGCTAGACTACTGAGTCTCTCCAACCCTCTTCATCAAGAGGTGGGGGACATTATAGTCTCCCCTGCTAGAAAATGCTTGCCCACAAGCAATTCTGAACCTGTCTCCAGGATCAACTGCTCTCCTTTCCACGTGGCATCCTCCACAGGTAGATTCTTCCACTTAACCAAATATTCTCTGATGCTTCTTTTCCTTAGCTTCCTTTCCCTAACTTCAAGTATCTCCTCTGGTATCAGTACCAACTGTCCTTCTTCATCCATGGATGGAAATATAGGAGTGATATGCTTGCTGATGGCCCTCTTCAAACACAAAACATGAAAGACATTATGTATTTTTCTGCCTTGTGGTAGGTCCAACTCATAAGCTTCGACCCCTACCCTCTCGCTGACTTTGTATGGACCAAAGAAATGGGCTTGGACCTTTTCTCTGCCACTTCTCTTAATAGATGCCTGTCAGTACGGTTGGAGCCTCAAATAAACTAAGTCACCGACCTCAAAGGTGCGCTCAACTCTGTGCTTGTCTGCCTGTACCTTCTGTTGATTCTATGCCCTTTGTAGGTGATCCTTCAATTCTCTCAGAATGTCCTGACTTTGCTGAATCCAGTCCTGAACCATGGGAGCCCTGCTGTCTCCGAAGGTAATCTCTACGAAGGAGAGAGGGTCTAAGCTGTATAAGACCCTGAATGGCGACATGCCAATGGACATATGGTGAGTGGTGTTGTAACAATATTCCCCCAAGTGAAGCCATTTGACCCATGCCTTCTGTTGTCCTGCCACATAGTTTTTGAGGTAGCCTTCAACCCATTTGTTGACTATTTCTGTCTGGCCATCCATTTGCGGGTGATAACTGGTACTAGGTGTCAGGGCCGTACCTACTAGTATGAAGAGCTCCTGCCAGAAAGTGCTCATGAACCTGCTATCCTTGTCACTCATTATGGTTTTGGGCAGCCCATGCAATCTGAAAACTTCCTTGAAGAATAGGTCTGCAACCCTTGTTGCACTGAAATCTGTGGCAATGGAAAAAAGTGTGCAAACTTTGTCAACTTGTCCACCACTTCGAAAATGCAGTCCTTACCCTGAACCTTGGGCAACCCTGTGACGAAATCCATGGATATGCTCTCCCACTTCTGCTCCGGAATGGGAAGCGGCTGTAGTAGTCCTTCTGGGTGAGTGTGTTCATCTTTGTTGGCCTGGCAAGTGCTGCACTCCTTGATGTGGCTCATCACATCTTCTTTTAAACCCTTCCAAGCAAACTTTTCTTGTACCTGTCTGTATGTCTTGATGAACCCTCGCTGCCCTGCCACCGGTGAATCATGGCATGCCTGTAAAACCTTGGTCTTGAAGATTGTTTCGGGGACCAAGAAAATTCGGCCCTTGTAGTATATGATATCATCCATAATCCTGAAATTGTCATCTATCACCTGCCCATCCATCACTTCACAAGCAAATTTGTTCTTCGAATATTCCACCAAGAGGCGGGCCTTCCAATCCACTAAATATCGGTCATGGCATAAACCGATGGTCTTCTGGACAAAGCGTCTACTACCACTTTATTCTTTCCTTATATCGAAGTCATATGCCTGGATTTTGCTCACCCACTTTTGCTGCCTTTCATTCAAGTCCTTCTGGTCTAGGAAGTACTTGAGGTTGTTGTGATCTATCCTTACTACAAATTTTGCCCCAACTAAATACTGCTTGAACTTAGCCAATGCATGCATGATGGTTAGCATTTCTTTGTCATAGATGCTGTAGAGGAGCTCTGGACCTCTCAACTTTCGACTTTCATAGCAATTGGGTGCCTGTTTTGCATAAGTACGGCTCCAATTCCTTCCCCTGATGCATCACACTCCACTGTGAAGGGTTGTGCGAAATCTGGTAGGGCTAATATTGGGCATGTACTCATTACTTTCTTCGTTTTTTCAAAGGTGGCTTGTGCTTCTGGGTTCCATTTGAAGGCCCCTTTCTTGGTCAAATCGGTCAAAGGTGCACAAAGTTGAGAAAATCCTTTGACAAACCTCCTGTAATAGCAACAGAGGCCCCAAAACCCCTTCAACTCAGTGAGTGTCTTCTGTGTGGGCTAGTCGATGATGGCTTGTATCTTTTCTTGATGTACCTGTACCCCTTTACTCCAATAATGTGTCCTAAATAAAGGACCTCTATCATCCCAAATTCACATTTAGATTCCTTGGCATATAAGAATTGCTCCTCCATAATAGTCAAAATCTGTTCCACATGCTGAAGGTGCTCCTCCCAAGTCTTGCTATAGATTAGTAAGTCATCAAAGAAGACTAATAAGAACTTCCTTAGCTGCTTGTTGAACAAATGATTCATGCACGATTGGAAGGTGGCTGGTGCATTAGTCAACCCAAAAGGCATGACTAGAAACTCATAATGTCCATAGTGACACCGGAAAGAAGTCTTGGAAATATCTTGCTCCCTCATCTTTATCTGGTGATAGCCGGAGTGCAAGTCAATCTTAGTGAAATATACTGCCCCATGGAGCTCATCCAATAGCTCATCAATTCGTGGGATGGGATATTTGTTTTTGATGGTCTTCTTGTTTAGAGCCATGTAGTGAATGCACATGCCCATTGTTCCATCTTTCTTTTTCACTAGCACTACTGAAGATGCAAAGGGATTGGAGCTCGACCTGATGTGACACATATCCAACAACTCCTTAATTACCTTTTCAATTTCGTCCTTATACTTCTTGGGGTGCCTATAAGGAGTGGTGATGACAGGTTTCGCACCCTCCTCCAACTCTATGATGTGCTCAAACCCCCTATCTGGTGGTGCTCCTGGTGGTATAGGCTCAAAGACCTTGCTGTGCCTATCCATGATTTTCTTGATCTTTGGTGCGTAGTGTGTTTCCCCCTTTTTTTTACTCTGATTGAAATTCTGCATTCTGCTGCATAAGCGATGTCTTCTCTCCGGAAGATGGCCTTCATGCACTTTGCTGTCACCACTCTTGGTGTGTTGCATGTCATACCCCTGAGAACCACCTTCTTCCCTGTTTCTTCTGTGAAAGACATTTCCATGGTTTTGTAATTTCTGGTGATTGGCCCCAATGTACTCAGCCAGTGTACTCCTAGGATGATGTTGGTGTCTGGAAGATCCATCACATAGAAATCCTGTGCCAAATCATGTCTGCCCAAAGTGAGTTTCATCCCTGGGATGTACCTATCACAAGGCATGGTGCGTCCACCTGCTACCTCCACACGAAATCCCTCAAATTCCACTGTCGGTATGTGCCTTCTTTGCAGTAATGCTGAGTCAATGAAGTTGTGTGAGGCACCTCCATCAATGAGAACTGAGACCTTTTGCCCCTGTAGCACTCCTCTCATCCTAAAGGTGTTGAATTTAGGTACCTCGCTGATGGATGCAATGGTTACCTTCTCATCTGCTGTAGGACCGTGACTAGCATCCTCCTGTTTTGTTTGTCCTGGATTTTCGGCCTCCATGTTCTGTAGGTGGTCGAAATCTGCATCCTCATGATCTGAGATCACCTCAATGTAGTGGGGTTTGCCCTTATCCATGCACTTATGTGTTGGGTCCCATGGTTCCTTGCAAGTGAAACACAACTACTTCCTTCTTAATTCCCTCCTAGTGGGCTCATCCATCCTGCCCCTTCCTCGGTCAAACCCCCTCGGGTCTCTTCCTCCTTGGTTCATAGGAGGTCTTTGCTCTCTACCCCTTGATTGGGAGGTCTAGGGGTGAATCTTGTCTTAGCTGCTGAACCTAAGTCTCTGGTCTTCCAGATGGCATCATGCAAGTTGGTAGGCTTAAAGGCCTTGACCCAACCCCTCAAGGGTTCCATCAACTGTTCTGTGAAAAGCATCACGAGTCTCGCTTGAGACACATCCTGTACCATCACTGCTAGCCTCTGGAACTCTTCTATGTAAGCCTCCGGTGATCCTGTTTGTCTGAGCTGTGTGAGCTCCCTAAAAGGTAGCTCCAGATCCCCCTAGTCAAATCTATCAATGAGCCTCTGTGTGAACTCTGTGTAGGATGTAATTTGATTGTGACCCAATGTGGTCAACCCATGGTACCACCAATCATGAGCCTTGCCATCTAAGTACATGGTGACAAATTTGATGGCATCCATCTCTCTCATGGGGTTAAGCTGTAAGTAGGTATCCAACTTCTGTACCCATGCTTGTGCTGTCACCTTAGCAGATCCATCAAAATAAGGGATTTCTATTTTGCCTGCTCTACGCTCCAGTTCGTAGTTGGGCCTTTGATACTGTTTCGGTTTGCCCCGGAATTTGATTTTGCAATACTGGTCTAGCGTGACTTGCCTTTGAAATCCCGCACTTAAGGCATGATACTCCCTGGCATATTGCTCAAAATTATCCTCAATCTCATCCTCATAGTTGTGCTGTGGCTGAGTATCCAAGAATGTAGGTAGATAGGGCCTAGCGGTGGTCCTGCTGTATGTCTGTCCCTGTGGTGCACCTCCTCCATAGCTCTTTCCCTCAATGTGATAATGGGGGCTGTGCTCCTGCTGATGTCTAGTCCCTCCATGAGATCCACTAGTCTCTCTATTGGCATAAACTTCCGGACCCTTCCCTCCATGAGTCATCTGCATCAGGAGTTGTGATATCCTCTCTTGGCTTTCACTTACCTTTCTCAGAGCTTCTGTCATTTCCACCTGTCCCCTACATACTGTTTCTTGGTTCTCCTGTAGATGATACACAAGGGTGCTCTGTGTCACGTTTATGGAGTGTTGCAACTCCTTAGCGAACCCTACTAGAATCTGTGCCTCACTGTCCTCACTTGATCCTTCCATGTCGGCCTCTGTCTCACCTGTCTCACTTGTCTGTTTCCTTCGTCTGCCCATGTAAATGCCACTGAACTTCTGCATGCGCTAACCCCCACTAGCTGGGAGGATCAATGCTCTGATACCACTGTAATGTTCTTGAGCCAAATTTTTGCTTAGAACACTAACTGTTTACTATTTGTTATGTTTGTTCATGTGTTTGCAGGTGTATCCATAAAGATGTGCATGGGATTATTCAATGTTGATTGACCAATAGATATGAAGCATACAATCATAAACAAGACAAGAGAGATAAGAATATGAGTAGAGAATCAACAATGTCAGATCTGACCTTTATTTAGATAGCAAGGAGATCCCGTATACAAGAGATCTGTAGATCTGGGAGAAAGCCCCAATAATAAAAAAAATGAGCTGCCATCCAATACAATAAGAAGAACAATACAAAGATAAATGCCTCCCAGAGGCTGTAAGAGAAGAGATCCAAGCCTCCAAAGGCCACCAACAAGTAAATATGACTGAAGATAGAAGAACCTGATCAATATGCTGCCAAACCTCTCCAACTGGCTGAGTTGTGCTCTGCTCTGGATGCTGCCAAACCCTCAAGTTTCGGCCCACCCTTTCCTGACCTCCAAATCCTCCCAAACTCCCCCAGAATGTAGATCGGGCTGATAGAAACCTCTGGATCCAGTCTCAAGCGAATCTGAGGAATACTGCTCCTCCAACTAGACAATCCCTAAACTGGATTGCGCCCTCCCTGATTTGATAAGGTCAAAGAGGTACATTCTCCCCTCTAGGAACCTCCAAATGCCACCAAACTCTACTAGATCATAGATCGGGCCACTGCTACGAAGATGATGAAGTCTCAAGCCAATCTATGAAGATTTGAGGCTCCAAATACTGAAAACCACTTTCTGCAATGCACCCTCCTCTCTAATTCGTGCCAAGCTCACAGAAATAAACTGCAAGGATAAACTCCTCCGGAATAGACCAAGAATGATGCTAGGAACCCTACGAAGAGAACCCAAGTGTTACTTTTCCCAAATATCTCCTGCTTCTTCCAGATCGGACCAATACCTCCAAGATGGTGCGCCCCCTAGCTGGAGACCCCCTTGGGTTGCGCCCTAGCCTGGAAACTGCCTGTAGAACCAACCTGCAACACTATAGAATGGTGTGGGAGTATTATCTCACCTTCGCGACCAAGCTTGGCTCAAGAAAGGTGGGATCTTTTACCACCGAGTTGATCTCTAGGGTTTTAGACTCAAAACCCTCAAAACTGATTGTGCTCAAGAGCTCCAATGCAAATAAAATAATAATCCAGAATGAATAAGGAGTGCGCCCTACCCTTTCCTTTATAGCTCCAATCTATCCCTCCATTGAGTTAGTTTACCCCTAGGGTTAACTCTTAACCTAACTCATCTTTTTCTTTTTCTTCGTTGAGTTACCCTTTTTCCACAAAGTCAACTTAACTTTAGAATATTATGWTTTYTGGTTGACTYTGTCCCCAATATGCCTGAGACTATAGTCTAGTGGGGAAAGCTAGACTACTGAGTCTCTCCAAYCCTCTTCATCAAGAGGTGGGGGACATTACAGGTAAACCCTAGAATATTCRAGGCACAAGGTTGGTCAACAACARGGTTTGAAGCCATTACAATGATATGCTCATTAAGTGCTGAACATGTCACTTGTGGGAATTGAACCTGGGTGGGGAGGATAACAATCATTCCTTCGAACCACCCGAGCTAAACCCAATTGACAATTGTATGCTAAAGCTATATGACATATTGATTATTAATGTAAGGATTTTAAAACAAAATTGTTGCACTATCTCATGGTTAGTCATGTAGGGTCCTTTTCATACTTTATTTTTTTTTTTAAATGCATCTTATATTGTATTATCACACAAGAAAAGAGTTCAAGGCATACATATCAATGAGTCAAATTGCGATTATATACACTAGCCCTCCCTACATAGTGAAGCATTGTTAGTAGCATATCCATATGAGTGACAATCTTAAGAGTCTACGTCCTCATGGGAATCCCAATTCCTCCCTACATAGGTAACGATTGTCAATATACCCATCTTACTGTCGATCTCAAGAGAGTACATCTTTATGGATGTTAAGTTTTAATTGTTGTTATTAGGTTCTTTTCAATTTACTAGAGCATTTCCAAAACAACAACATAAGTAGGATCACTGAAAGAAACACAATCACAAGGCACACAACATTTTATCCCGAGAAACCCTCATGCGGGAGAAAACCCAACAAAAATTGCCTCAATGATAGATTGCCAATACAATGCCAAGACCAAAGACCAAACCACTAAGAATAACCTAGGATTGAGCATGCGCCTCTCTTCTCCTTCTCGCAACTGCAACTTCCTTCAAAAGATGTGCACTAGAAGTGTGAGTGAGTGAGTGATCAAATGAGCTGCCATCCTCACTTATAAATACTAGTGAGGAGAGGCTAGGGTTATGTCTCTTCACCAAGCAGGGTCCTCTTCTTCCAATAGTGGTTAAAACCACTTTATTAAGCCCTAGGGGCTAACTTTACAAACACCACCATATAACTATCGTTTGACCAATCCACAAAAGGGGATATGGTCTTATACAAGACCCAACATGATCAATCCACAAAAGGGGATTTGATCTATAAGATAAAACTCAATTATAATTAGAATATTCTTCAAAGTTACAATATTTCAACACTCCCCTTTAACAAGAAGGGTATTCTATTGACATAACACAATAAAACATCATTAGGAGAGAGAGAGGGCATCATCATCAACATCTGGAACACTGACTGGCACATCTACAAATCATCGGAAGTTTTTTTTTCATCATCAATATCATCATCCACAGCATGGAGCTGGAACATCATCATCATCATCAACATGAGGTTGAAACATCAACATCAATTAGTATAAAGCAATAACAACAATATCACCAACACAAGGCTGGTACACCATCATCAACAACATGAGTCTGAAACAACAACATCATCAGCACGAGGCTGAGACAACAACATCATCATCATATGGCAAGAAAATGAGGCAGGTGCTACAACAACATTTTGTGGTACTCTGACAGACCGTCCTTACCGGACCTTCGGGATCTGCCCAGGAATCATAAGATTCCCTAGGATATAAAATCCTAACGGAGCTACCACGTGGTACTTTGACAGACCGTCCTTATCGGACCTTCGAGATCTGCCCAGGAATCATAAGATTCCCTAGGATATAAAATCCTAACGGAGCTACCACTACTGACCATAGCTGGCATATACATGCACAGGTACTCTGACAGACTGTCCTTACCACTGTTGTATATCTCTGCGATATATCGAAAATATCGGATATATTGTCGAAATTTTGTGGGGGCCGATATTTTCCTAGGAAAATATCGGGAAATATCCGAAATTTTGAATATGTCGCGACACTTTTATTAACTCGCGAAATATTGGGAAAATGTTGCGAGTCAATAGAAAGTGTTGGCGTGCTGGGTAAAAGCGCCGAAAAAGTGTGCATGAAGGGGGTTTTAGAGGCCGCGGGTTGCCTTTTTCAGTCATTGTTTCATTTCTAAAGTGTGAGAGAGCTAGAGAGGTGTGAGGGAAGTCATTGTGCATCTATCCAAGGAGGAGAAAGCCAAGGATCTTGTTGCCATTAGCGCCAACGGAGAGATCAAGATTTCCAGGTATGATCCAAAACGTTTTTCTTTCATTTGTTTGAAGTTTGAACTTGAAGATTTGAACTTTGTTTTTAAAATTTTTAGAGTTAGGCTAGGGTTTGCAATGTGCCTCTTCTTGTTGATTTTGAATGGAAGATTCAATCATTCTAATTCATCTAGCTCTCATTATTTAACCTTTGCATTATTGTGTGTTTATTTTGGTTTTTTTTGTGCCATAGGTTTAATATTTTCATCTAAACAAAATGCCGAAGGCATTGGATCCAATGTGGGTGTATGGTGAACCAGTGCAACTTCCCAATAGACATATATTGACATGCAATCTTTGCGGAAAAAATATTTTCGCAGGAATTAGCCGCTTGAAATACCACCTTGCCAAAATCCCTGGGTTTGATGTGGAAGCTTGTCCAAAAAGTAGCCCGGAAATTATGCGTATTGCAAACCAATCACTCATTGATATGGCTAATAAGAGGGATGCGACCGAGGCTTGCAAAAAAGAACTTGAACTTGCAAATAGAAACACTGGAACAAGTGCCTCTGAGGGGGGACTAGTACCACAATCCCACTCCTCAGCCATAGGGCCCTCAACTTCTGCAGTCCGCTCATCAACCTCACCTTTCTTTGTGGGGAGGTCAACACCTGGGGGGCAACCTTCTATTCGGTCATTGATTAAAAGAAAGGAGACGGAGGAGGCCGACAAGCTCGTGGCCAAATGTTTTCTTTGGAGTGATATACCTTTTAACATTGCCAATAACCCCTTCTACCATTCCATGTTTGAAGCTACTGCAATTGTTGGCCCGAGTTATAGGGGCCCTTCCTATCAGTATTTGAGAGGGCCTCTCCTTCAAGGGGAAAAGGCCAATTGGACAAAAAGATTAGCTCAGCTCAGGGAAACATGGAAGACCACCGGATGCACTGTGATGTCGGATGGGTGGACTAATGGGAAGGGCAGGTCAATTCTAAACTTCTTGGTTAATTGTCCCAAGGGGACATTGTTTATCAAAAGTGTTGATGCAAGTGCATATACAAAAGATGCACAATTATTATGTGAGTTGTTGGATGGCTTTATCTGAAAGATAGTCCCACAATATGTTGTCCAAGTCATCATGGACAATGCTGCTAATTATGTTGCTGCTGGGAGGATGCTTATGCAGAGGTATCCATCCTTGTACTGGAGTCCTTGTGCCGCCCATTGCATTGATTTGATGCTAGAGGACATGGGAAAACTTCCTTGGATCANAGTGATATACCTTTTAACATTGCCAATAACCCCTTCTACCATTCCATGTTTGAAGCTGCTGCAATTGTTGGCCCGGGGTATAGGGGTCCTTCCTCTCAGGATTTGAGAGGGCGTCTCCTTCAAGGGGAAAAGGCTGACTGCACAGAAAGATTAGCTCAGCTCAGGGAAACATGGAAGACCATCGGATGCACTGTGATGTCGGATGGGTGGATTGATGGGAAGGGTAGGTCAATTCTAAACTTCTTGGTTAATTGTCCCAAGGGGACAATGTTTATCAAAAGTGTTGATGCAAGTGCATATACAAAATATGCACAATTATTATGTGAGTTGTTGGATGGCTTTATCCGAGAGATAGGCCCGTAGTATGTTGTCCAAGTCATCGCGGACAATGCTGCTAATTATTTTGTTGTTGGGAGGATGCTTATGTAGAGGTATCCATCCTTGTACTGGAGTCCTTGTGTCGCCCATTGCATTGATTTGATGCTAGAGGACATGGGAAAACTTTCTTGGATCAAGGAAATCATTGATTCAGCTCGAAGTGTGACAATATATATATATATATATATATATATATATATATATAATCACACATTTGTTCTTTCACTCATGAGACAATTCATAGGGAACAGAGAGTTGGTGCGTCCCACAATCACACATTTCGCCACCAGCTTCATTTCTCTTCAGTCGCTCCTCAATAGTATGTTGGAGTTACGAAGAATGTTTCTTTCTAAAGAGTGGGCTACTTGTGTCTATAGCACCAAACAAGATGGGCAAGCCATAGCCCAACTTGTGGGACATGACCAGAGATTCTGGAGTGGAGTAGGGGAGGTATGTACCATTAGTGAACCTTTGGTAAAGGTTCTTCGATTGGTTGATGGTGAGAAGCCCGCAATGG
>JASDQU010094756.1:5843-21201 GCA_032191745.1 Picea mariana | reverse complement strand
CAAATTGGAATAATAAAATATATTGATAAAAATGAATAATAATGGATTGATTACAATCGAGAAGCGAGGGCTTGCTTATATACCCACGCTGGGGTGCCCAATGGCTAATAGTCATGTCTTTTCATTATTAATAATTATTTATTATTTATTATTTAGTTGTTATATTTATTATTTAATATCTTATTTATGTGTATTTATATGTACATAACATGGACCTTGCAGAAGAACCATTTCCCTGCTCTAAATACTACCAGAGGACTGTATACAGGTCAACAAAAGGAAGTATATCAGTTAGTATTTGGGAATTCTCTTGCTGTCATAACATGTCTACCTAGTTTGGCATCAATATCATGGTATGTAATGTTCCCAAGCCAAATATTTTGCTTGGAACACTAACTGCTCACTATTTGTTTGTGTTTGGTTATATGTTTGCAGGTTTACTCATAGAGTTGCGCATTAGGGTTTAGATGATGAAGATTATAGCAATGAAGTAACAGATCTGAAGCATATACCATAAACAAAGACAAGATACAATAAGGAACACCAATATAGAGCCAATAATGTCAGATCTGACCTTTATTTAGATAGTAGATAGATCCCGTAATAAGAGATCTGTAGATCTGGAAGAAAACCCCAATAATATCCAAAATGGGATGACAGTTGCTACAATGATAACCAATACAAATGATAATAGCCTTCCAAAGGCACTCTGAAGAGAAGATACAAGCCTCCAAAGGCCAATAGCTGCAAGAGAAGGCCGGTGAGATGGACCCCTGATCCAATGCCGTGCAAACCCTCCAAACTAGCTGAGTTGCACATTGTCCCGGTAGCTGTAGACACCCTAGGTTTCGTCCCTCCTCTTCCTATGCTCCAAATGCCATAAAACTCCCCCAAAATGTAGATCGGGCTACTAGAACCCTCCTAGTATAGTCTCAGACTGAAAGGTGAAGTTCTGGCTCTCCAAATGAGCAAACCCTCAACTAGTTTGCGCCCCTTTGGTTGACTGAATCTCCAATATTTCGGCCTCACCTCTATAGGCCTCCAACTGCTACAAAAATCATCGAAATGATAGATTGGGCCAATGCAATCCCACTGGTGAAGTCTCAAGATGATCTATAAAGATCTAGGCCACCAAATGATGAAAACCTCCTATTGTAGTGCGCCCCTCTCTTCTCCAACTCATGCCAAACTCTAGGAAATAATTTGTTGGGAAAACATCCTCCTGAATAGACTAGAAATGATGCTCTGGACCATATGAAGAAAACCCAGATGTTCCTTTGCCCAAAAGCTTCCTCCTTACTTCAGATCGAACTAATCTTCACAAGGTGGTGCTCCCTCCTGTTGGAAACCCCCTTAGGCTGCACACTAGTCTGCCTCTGCTAATAGATCTGACCCCTGTAACACTGTAGAATGGTGTGGGAGGATTGTTGCACCTCCAGGATCAAGCTTGGATCAAGAAAGGTGGGATCTTTTACCACCGAGTTGATCTCTAGGGTTTTAGTCACAAAACCCTCAAAACTACTTGTGCTCAAGAGCCCAAATGCAAAATATGATAATAATCCAGAATGCCTTAGAAGTGCGCCATTCCTTTCTTTTATACCTCCAGTCTATTCTTCTGTTGAGTTAGTTAACCCCTAGGGTTAACTCCTAGCTTTATTCCACCTTTTCTTTTCTTTCGTTGAGTTACCCTTTTTTACACAAAGTCAACTCAGTAATATAACGTTGTGCTTAGAAAGTGACTTCTGGTTGATTTTGTCCCCATGATGCATGAGACTATAGTCTAGTGGGGATGGCTAGATTACTGCGTCTCTCCAAACCTCTTCATCAAGAGGTGGGGGACATTATAGTCTCCCCTGCTAGAAATTGCTTGCCCACAAGCAATTCTAGACCTGTCTCCTGAATAATTTGTTCCCCTTCCCAAGTGACATCCTCTATGGGTAGGTTCTTCCACTTGACCAAATATTCTTTGATGCTTCTTTTTCTCAACTTCTTCTCCCGAACTTCTAATATCTCCTCCAATACCAGTACCAACTTTCCTTCTTCATCCAAGGGTGGCAATTCCTCAATAGGAATGATGTGTTTACCACTGGCTCTCTTCAAGCAAGACACATGGAAAACATTGTGTATTTTGCTGCCCTGTGGTAAATCAAGCTCATATGCCACGACCCCTACCTTCCTGTTGACCCTTTTTGGACCAAAAATGCAAGGTTGGAGCTTCTCTTCGCCACTTTTCTTATTGGATGCCTTCCTGTACGGTTGAAGCCTCAAATACACCAAGTCACCAACCTCAAATGTGCACTCCACCCTTTTCTTGTCTGCCTATACCTTCTGTTGATTCTGTGCCCTTTGCAGGTGGTCCTTAAGTTCCCTGAGTATGTCCTGACTCTGCTGAATCCAATCCTGAACCATGGGAGCCTTGCTGTCGCCAAAGACGATCTCCACAAATGAGAGGGGGTCATAGCTGTATAAGGCTCTAAATGGGGGCATACCAATGGACATATGATGGGTGGTGTTGTAGCAATACTCCCCCAAATGAAGCCATTTAATCCATGCCTTTTGTTTCCCTGACACATAATTCTTGAGGTAGACTTCAACCCATTTGTTGACTATCTCTGTTTGGCCATTTGTTTGAGGATGATAGCTGGTACTAGGTGTTAAGGCCGTGCCTACCAACCTGAAGAGTTCCTGCCAAAATGTGCTCATAAACATGTTGTCCTTGTCACTCACAATGGTTTTGGGTAAACCATGCAATCTGAAGACCTACTGGAAGAACAAATTTGAAACCTGTGTTGCACTATACTTTGTGGCAATGGCGAAAAAGTGCGCAAACTTAGTTAACCTGTCTACTACCACGAAAATGCAATCTTTGCCCTGAGCCTTGGGAAACCCAGTGATGGAATCCATAGATATGCTGTCCCATTTGCGCTTCGGAATGGGAAGTGGTTGTAGTAATCTTGTTGGGTGAGTGTGTTCATCTTTGTTTACTTGACAAGTGGTGCACTCCTTGATGTGGTGCATCCCATCTTCTTTCAAGGCCTTCCAAGCGAATCTCTCCCGTATTTGCCTGTATGTCTTGATGAACACTTGATGCCCTGCTACTGGTGAATCATGACATGCTTGTAGCACTTTGGCCTTAAAGGTTGACATGGGGACCAAGAAAATACGGCCCTTGTATTATATGATGTCATCCATGATTCTAAAGTTGTCATTGTTATCCCCACTTTTAGGGATAACTAGGAGATTGTGTCTCGAGGCCCACAGGTCCTAGACATGGAGTACTGAGAGCTAGATCGACTTAGGCATGGCCCTGGAGGGCCCATATTTTCTCCCTTTTATTGCCCCTACTTTGCCAGCAGCAACAACAACATCCATCACCATCAGCTTGGTCAGAGATGGTTCTTGCTCCATGAGGTAATGAGTCCGGGTATCATGGTATGTGTCACTCTAATCTTCAAAACCTTTGAATATGTGCATTTAATTCCTTTTGTTTCTAACGAATGCTTGGATCTTATACTTGCCCACTTGACCATGTTTGGGGGGAATGACAGGATGCCCTAGTAAGCCTGTGTCCGTAGGTTTTGGTTTGCCACTGGGGGGATTTCTGAAAAAAGTCATCGTCCGCTCCCGTCATAGAACCACTTTTTCATCTTGCTTCCCGCTCATCTATCCCATTACACTTGTCCGGGCACTGGGTTGGCCAATCATATGAGGATTGCACCTTACCTCGTGGGAAGAAGGGGCTAAAGGCCCAGAAGGTAAAAGCAAGCTGGCAAAAGATAAAAGCCTAAAAATAAAACCTCGAGATGCTTCGCCCAGGGATCCCCGAGAAAGTAGTAAAAGGCTTCTCAGCAAGAAACACGAGGGACCCATAAAAATAATAAAACAAGACCTAGTCAGAGGATAAGGGGTCTCATCATGAGCCATCCTATTAGGTCCATGGGTACTTAGCAGTATGACACTACTAGCATCTGGTTACCATGCTAGGGTAGTGACTCTTGGTTGCATGGACAAGAGAAAGGGGGTCTCATCACAAGCCAACCTTCTCATTTCTGTGAAAGTACTTGTTGGTAACGCTGCCACCACTGGTCACCACGCCAGGGCAGTGTCCCTTGATTAGCTTCTTGAAGAAAAAACAATAAGAATAAAGAATAAAAGGCATGAATGGGCTTGGAAAAAATTGCATCCAGGACAGGTGCAGCTCGCCTTCTACAAAGGCACCCACAGGTAAAGCTTTGCACTCCCCTGCTTTCACTGCACCCCTTGTTAGGACGTCCCTTATCCACATCACCCACTTACATGATTCAGATGAAGTCTTTTCCGGGAACTTTCCTTTTCCAGTGGACACTAGCCCAATAGGACGCCCTGTCACTTTTCCCAAACATGTATTGCAGGCTTGTATAACGTCTTTGAGCTTTTAACTGGGATAATAGGGGTTTCATGCACATGTTTAATAATATTGATGATGAGATGTGATTGACATTGCTATGATCCCTGTGATTATGAGCCCATGGAGGGCATAGTTGTTGATGTGCATGATCATGCCCGACGGACAGGTACCATATTGGACAGGTACACATGGGGAGATGATCAGTTTGGACCTCCATGGGGCTGAACAACCCACCAGATGGATGCTGAGACCCCAGCAGGGGGCACAGACAGGACAAAGGGGTTTGCACTAGAGAGGAGGATGTCTTGCAGAGGCACCCTGGCAGAGCTTCACCTAGGGGGATTGTTCCCTTTTCAGTGGAACGTTGGCCTTGGAAGGCCTAGGAGGTCACCCAGGACGTTCATGATGTCATCCTTTCTTCATGAGCATTTTGGCAGATGAACAGGGCAGTTTGGCATGTGTAGTAACTTGGAGAAGCCCAAGAAGGGCTAACGTCTTGCTTCAGGAGGCTGCATTTTCCCTCAAAGGGGCTAACGTCACCCTAGAAAGGGGATGACGTCCTTCTATTGCTTGATTAGCATTTTAATTTGAACATTTAATGTAAAACAATATGATTTTAGTATTTTGGCCTTGTCGGCCTTTTTATGACTTAAAAAGTAAAATTAGGTCATTGTACTGTATAAATTGAGGGTTTTCACCTTCATTTTTTCATCATCTCTCACTCACTCATTAGTGAGGTCTGAAATTTGCGCTATATTTGGAGTATTTGACTGAAATTGTGAGGCGCACTTGTTGAAGGAAGACATTTTTGGACTATATTTGGCATTTTGGCATTTCTCTTGGTGGAAGGTATTACAACTAGGGTTTGCTATATGATTTCTTGGTTAAATGTAAATGAATTTCTGCAAAACTTCTTAATTGAATGGTTGTAGTATTGTTTTTCTTTCATTTATGGTTATAATTTGCTAAATTAAACCCTAGGTGACAAACACACATTGAAGGTCCTTGTCTCATGTCCCTACCAAGGTTTTAAGCCATTTTATTTGCTGAAGTGAGATAGAGCCTTGCCTTAGCAACACTCTATTCTTTCCTTCTAGCCCTTGTTGAAGAGGATTGAGCCTTGCCTTAGCAACACTCCATCCATATTCTTCTATGCTAGCCGTTTTTCTTATTTATTGAGCTAAGAAGGAGAAAACACACCAAGGCCTAGTTTCCCTACACCTTGGTGAGCCGATTTTCCCTAGGGTTTGCCTAGTAAAGCCTTGCCATAGCAACACGTTGCTTACAAACCCTCTTGTCTTAGTTTCATGCAATCTTTTGAGCTAGCCGTTTTGCCATTGAGCTAAGGAAGGAGGAGAGAGCACTGAGGCCTAGTTCCCCTACACCAAAGTGAGCTCTCCCCTAGGGTTTCATCCTTGAGGCCTTGCCATAGCAACACCTCAAGGTTTAACTCTCTTTTCCTTAGTCTTTACCTTTATCACTTGATCCTTCAACTTTTGCGTCCTCCTTTTGACTCCATATACCCTAGGAACGCACTGATCTAAGCCCTAGTGTGATCTCAAAACAACTTCTAATACTTTGAACAAACCCTAACTTTACTAACCCTAGCCTAAGACTAATCTTCTAACCCTATTTGTTGTCATCATATTTTTCTATAAACACCTTTGTGCAGCTATCGTTTTACTTTTAAGCAATTGAATGGTTGGTTAAGGCATTATCTAATGAAGTGTTAATTTGTTGCATTGAATGCCAAGTTTCTTTAGCATTTATTGAAGAAGTGATATTGTAATCGTTGTTGTTGTACAAACATTGACTTCGTCAATATTTATTGCTCAATTCCTCATTATCAGAAAGATCATTGATTATATGAAGTACTAACCAGCAAGCAAGCTTGCATATGCATCATTTTATTGTTGCTTTGTTCTCGAGTAGGTGATCTTATTGGTTTTTACTTCCGATTATCTTTATTGGCTATAAGCTGGACTTTCTGATCAGGTGGTGACTTGTGAGGGGGATTACTATCACTTAGCCTTGATAAACCTTTTTCCTTCTCAAAACCCCAAGTCACCGGGGACGTCTCCCCTGGGCCTTACCTCCCTAAATAGAAAGAACCTTCCCATTGAGGTGACAGTGGGTGGGATTGGTTCAGTTACGCTAGTTTGACCTCTTTTCATCCATCTACTTTCCTAATTACAAACTGTGCGATAACAGTCATCTTGTACCTGTCCATCCATACTTTGCATGCAAATCTGTTTTTTGAGTATTCCACCAAAAGGTGGGCCTTCCAGTCCACTGAGATGTCGGTCATGGCATAAACTGATGGTCTTCTAGATAAGGCATCTGCCACCACATTATTCTTCCCTTTGACAAACTCAATGTCAAAGTCATAAGCCTGGATTTTGCTCACCCATTTCTGTTGCCTCTCATTTAAGTCCTTCTGATCCAGGAAGTACTTGAGGCTATTGTGATCTGTCCTCACGACGAACTTTTCCCCAACCAAATATTGCCTGAACTTAGCCAATGCATGCATGATGGCTAGCATTGCTTTGTCATAGATGGTGTAGAGGAGCTCAGGACCTCTCAATTTTCGTCTTTCATAAACAATAAGGTGCCTATTCTACATAAGCACTGCTCCAATGCCTTCCCCTGAGGCATCACACTCTACTGTGAAAGGTTGTGCGAAATTTGGTAGGGCCAATACTGGACACGTACTCATCACCTTCTTCATTTTGTCAAAGGTCAACTGTGCTTCTCGACTCCACTTGAATGCCCCATTCCTTGTCAAATCGGTCAAAGGTGCGCAAAGTTGAGAGAAGCCCTTAACAAACCTCTTGTAATAGCAATATATGCCCCAAAACCCCTTCAATTCCATGAGTGTCTTAGGTGTGGGTCAGTCAAGTATAGCTTGTATCTTCTCTTGGTGTAACTATACCCCCTTCACTCCAATGATGTGCCCTAAATAAAGGACCTTTGTCATTCCAAACTCACACTTGGATTCCTTAGCATATAAGGATTGCTCTTCCATGATAGCCAAAATATGCTCTACATGCTAAAGGTGCTCCTCCCAAGTTTTTCTATAGATCAACAAGTCATCAAAGAAGACTAAGAGAAACTTTCTCAGTTGCTTGTTGAAAACATGATTCATGCAAGAATGGAAGGTGGTTGGCACATTAGTCAGGCCAAAAGGCATCACCAAGAACTCATAATGTCCATAGTGACATCGGAAAGCAGTCTTGGGGACACCTTGCTCCCTCATCTTTATCTGATGATGGCCAGAGCGCAAGTCAATCTTTGTGAAGTATACAACCCCATGGAGCTCATCCAATAGCTCATCAATCCTCGAGATGGGCTATCTATTCTTGATTGTCTTCTTATTTAAAGCCCTGTAGTCAATACACATGCGCATGGTCCCATCCTTCTTTTTCACCAATACCACTGAAGATGCAAAGGGACTGGAACTTGGCCTAATGTGGCCCATGTCTAATAGCTTTTTAATGGCCTTTTCAATCTCGTCTTTATATTTCTTGGGGTGCTTGTAGGGAGTGGTGATAACAGGTTTCACACCCTCCTCCAACTCTATGATGTGCTCAAACCCTCTATCTGGTGGTGCTCCTGGTGGTATGGGCTCAAAGACCTTGTTGTTCCTGTCAATGATTCTCTGGATCTCTGGTGAGTAGTGAGTTTCCCCTTTCTTATCCACCCTAACTGATATTCTACACTCTGTTGCATAAGCAATGTCTTCCCTCCCGAAGATGGCTTCCATGTGCTTTGTTGTCACCACTCTCGGTGTGTTGTCTATCATGCCCCTGAGAACCACCTTTTTCCCATTTTCCTCTATAAAAGACATCTCCATGGTCTTGTAATTTGTAGTGATTGTCCCCAACATACTAAGCCACTGTACTCCAAGAATGATGTTGGTGTCTGGAAAGTCCATAACATAGAAATCTTGTGCCAAATCATTCCTGCCCAAGGTAAGCTTCATTCCCGGAATGTATTTGTCATAAGGCATAGTGCGCCCCCCTGCTACCTCCACACGAAATCCCTCAAACTCAATTGTAGGTATGTGTCTCCTTTGCAGTAGGGATGAATCAATGAAGTTGTGTGAAGCACCCCCATCGATGAGAACTGAAACCTTTTGCCCTTGTAGCACCCCCTCATCCTAAAAGTGTTGAATTTAGGTACCCCGCTGATGGATGCTAGTGTCACCTTCTCATCTGCTGCAAGGCTATGACTTGCATCCTCCTCTTTCGTGTTTACTGTGGGATCTGCCTCTATGTTCTGTAGATGGCCGAAATCTTCCTCCTCCTCATCATTTGAGATCACCTCAATGTAGTGAGCTTTGCCCTTGCCCATGCATTTATGTGTTGGATCCCAAGGCTCTTTGCAGGTGAAGCACAACTGCTTCCTCCTCAATTCCCTCCTAGTGGTCTCATCCATTCTACCTCTTCCCCGGTCAAGCCCCCTTTGGTCTCTCCCTCCTTGGTTCATAGGTCTTTGGTCTCTACCCCCTTGGTTTAGAGGAGGTCTAGGGGTAAATCTAGTCTTTGCTACTGATCCCAAGTCCCTAGTCTTCCATATCGCACCATGCAAGTTGGCAAGCTTAAAAGCCTTGACCCAACCCCTTAAGGGCTCCATCAACCCCTCTGTGAAGAGCATCATAAGTCTCTCTTTAGACACATCCTACACCATAACTGCTATCCTCTGAAGCTCTTCTATGTATACCTTTGGTGATCTTGTCTGTCTAAGCTGGGTGAGTTCCCTAAAAGGTAGCTCTGGATCCCCTTGGTCAAACCTATCAATGAGCCTCTGTGTAAACTCTGTATAAGATGTGATCTGATTGTGACCCAGTGTAGTTAACCCATGGTACCACCAATCATGAGCCTTCCCCTCCAAGTACATGGTGGCAAACTTGATGGCATCCATCTCTCTTATGGGGTTAAGTTGTAGGTAGGTATCAAGTTTGTGGACCCATGCTTGCACAGTCACCTTGGAAGATCCATCAAAGTAGGGGATTTCCATCTTGCCTGCCCTGCGCTTACCCCTGAACTTGATTCAACAATACTGATCCAGTGCGACTTGTCTCTGGAGCCTTGCACTCAATGCGTGACACACCCTGGCATACTGCTCAAAGTTGTCCTCAAATTCATCCTCATAGTTGCGTTGTGGCTGGTTATCCAAGAATGTGGGTAGGTAGGGTCTAGGGGTGACCCTACTGTGTGTTGGCCCTGTTATTGCACAATTTGTACTTGCCCAAAAGCCAAAGGCAAGTGAACAATACATTGGCATAACAGGAGGTTGTCCTATCACTGTCACCTAAATAAGACACCTCTTTCTCTTTAAGGGTGAAAGCCCAGGGGAGATGTCCTCGGTGACCTGGGGGTTTGAGAAGGAAAAGGTTATAGTATCGAGAAAGTTCTTCCCCTCTCTCAAGTCACACTGGTCAGAAAATCCCAAAGGTTTGATAATATGAAGCAAAGATATGATCGAGTGTACCTGCCCAGAACAAGACAACAAGGAAACACTATTTACAAGTAACAATTGATATTGGTGCTTCGTAAAACCTTGGACTTTAAATAAAAACAATAAGCTGATATACAAGATGAAGCAAACAAAAATTTATAACAATAATGTATATATAATGATAACTTCACAATTATGCCTTAAACAAGCTTCAAAAATGACCCAAAATGGTAACCTAGAATTAGCAATATACTAGCACTTGTCAGAAGCTAAGAAGGCAATGTAAAAATCAACTCTTAAACTTGCTTTTAGGAGCTTTTACTGCTGTAATATATGGCTGTAGATTAATTTTGTAACAACAGCAAGAATGTTAGTAAGTTAGTCTAATCTAAGGTTAGGAATGGTTAGCAAAGAGCTTGAGGTAGATGGATTGAGGGTTGTTTTCATCAATCAATCAAATGCAAGGTATAAACTAGTGCCTTTAGGGTTAATGGAGTGACTTTTTTGTAGCAACAATCTTGAAGGAAACAAATGATAATATGTGAACTAGAGACAAGAGGGAGGATGGTTGAGGTGTTGGTAACCCAAGGCATCAATCATCAAACCCTAGAAGGAAAACGACTACTAGAAAGTAGGTAACCCTAGGCCCTAGTGGTTTTCCTTCTTCTTTAGCTCATGCTTGAGATAAATAAGAGCTTGATGAAGCAATGGTGTTAGAGTGCTACAAAGGTAGGGCTCTAGCACATGCTTCAATGGAGATGTCTTCTATCAAAATCAAGTAGGTGGATAGCTATTGAAATAAGGACAATAACATGTGCTTAATCTCCTAGGGTTTTACACTAGCAATTTCATAATCTTAGCAAATGCAAAGTAAGAGATATCATAGCCATTCGAAGAAAGAAGAATTGCATATTTTCACTTACATTCACCAAGAATAATCTAGTAATTTGCCCTAGTTGAAGACTTTCCATCATGAAAATGACAAAATACACCAAAAGAAGCCTTCTCCAAGAGTTGCGCACCACTTAATTTCAGCCAATAAGCCTTAAAGAGGCTGAATTTCAGACCTCACACTTGTGTGAGTGAAAGATCATCAAAAACTACATGGGACTTTTCCCTTATTTATACAATTTAAATGACCTTTAATTACAAATTAGGTCAAAAAAGGTTGACATGGCCAGTTACATCAAATATCCATTTTTTTACATAAAATTGACAAACTAAACCCTAAAATGTGCAAAAGAGGTGACGTCATGCCCTTCTAGGGTGACGTTGGGCCTCCTAAGTGAGACGTTGGCCTCCAGGAGCAAAACGTTTGGCCTTCCAAGGCCTCCAGTTCATGCTACACGTGCCACTTAGCACACAACTACCTCCATCATGTCCATTTGACGTTGGGTGACGTCAAGGGTCACAAGAGTGATGTCATGGGCCTTCCAAGGCCAACGTTTAGGGGGAAAGGCAAGACCCCCCTGGGTCCAGGCCTGCCAAGGTCTCTCTGGTGGAATGTCCTCCTCTCTCTTCGGTGCAAGCCTCTGATATATGTTTGCCCCTGGCTGGGGTCTCAACATTCGTCTGGTGGGATTTTATCTCTATGGATGTCCAAGCTAATCATCTCCCCATATGTACCTATCCGTCGGGCGTGGTCCTGCAGTGTACACCCTCCATGGGCTCATAAGTCACAGGGATCATAGCAATGTCAATAACATCTAATAATCAAGTTACCCAAACATGTGCATAAAACCCCCTTTTCCCAGACAAGTGCTCAAAGACGTTATGCTATTCTACAAGCCAGGTTTGGAGAGGGTTCCAAGACGTCTTATTGGGCTAATTCTCCATATGTGTGGGGTGTTTCCAGGTGAAGACCAATCTAGGTCATGTAAGTGCATGAGATGGTGTGGGGGATGTTTGGGCAAGGGGTGCAGTGATCACAGGGAAACGTAGGTCTTACTTGTGGGTGCCTCTGAAGAGGGTGAGCTGCACCTTGTCATGGATGCAATTGTTTCCTAGCCCATTCAATGTCGTTTTTACTTTTTATCTTATTGCTTTTTCTTTCAAGAGAATGGCTGGGGGACACTACCCTGGCGTGGTGACTAGTGGTGACAGCGTTACCCACAAGCATTTCACGGAGATGAGAAGGTTGGCTTGTGATGAGACCCCCTTTCTCTTGACTATGCCACCAAGAGCCACTATTCTGGCGTGGTGACCAGATTAATAGTAGTTTCATATCGCTACATGCCCATGGACCTAATAGGATGGCTCGTGATGAGACCCCCTATCCACCAACTAGGTCTTGAGTTTTATCATTTTTATGGGTCCCTTCTTTTCTTGCCGAGAAGCCTTTTATTGCTTTCTCAGGAATCCCTGGGCGAAGCATCTCAAGGTTTTGATCTTTGGCTTTTAACTTTTTCCAGCTACTTTTACCTTATGGGCCTTTAACCCCTTCTTCCCACAAGGAAAGGTACAATCCTTACTAGCTTGGCAAACCCAATGCCCAAACCAATGTAGGGGATAGATGAGAGGGAAAATGATGAAAACTGATAAGTATGGAAGGAATGGACGATGACCTTTCATAAACCCACCCAGTTGCAACCCACTCCTAAGGGAACCAACTTGCTAGGGAATTCTATCATCCCCCCCAGGTATGGACAAGTCAAAAGGCATAAAGTCCAAGCACACGTCATGAAGCAAAAGAGAATTAAATGCACATATTCAAATGCTTTGAGAATCAGAGTGACACATACCATGATACTCGGACTCATTACCTCATGGAGCAAGACCCACTGCTACTTCAGAACCAGGCAGATGGGATGGATGTTGTTGCTGCTGACAGAATGGAGGCGTTGAAGAAGAAGGATGGGCCCTCCATGGCCAGGCTCAAGTCAATATGGCTCTCGGTACTCCATATCTAGGACATGTGGGCCTCGAGACATAATCTCCTTAGTCATTCCAAGGATAGGGGATAACAGGCCCCTGAGGAGCTCCACCTCCATAACTCTTTCCCTTAGTGTGATAGTGAGGGCTATGCTCCTGATCAATGTTGTATATGTCGTATCGGGGAAAGTATCGGCGAGGGTCCAGAATGTAAATTCTCGGCGACATCGGTGGAAAATATCGAAATATCTCGAAAAATGTTGCAAGACCTCAGAAAGATACAAAAACACATTTTTTTCAATTTTTTAAACTTGTAAAGCAACAACAACATCAAATAAACACATTGCTACATAAATATAAAAATACAACCAATAAATAAGATGCATAAGATGTCAAGTGGTCACATATAGTTACTAAACTAAAAATTCTGAAACATGTTCCCGATAGGATGATAGTAGCCTAGAAGAAAAACTCAGCATCGACAAAAAATCGGCAAGGGTCTTGAAAACATCGCCTCGGAAAAAATCGGAAAACCTCGACAAACATTAAATAATACATAATTTGTTCATTTTTTTCAAAATTTTAAACATTTTTCAATATATAAAGAAACAACAACATCATATAAACACATAGGCACATAAATATGGAGAAAGAACTGATATATATGATATAGTGGATGCCAAATAAAAATCGATACATCAAAGTCATTACTGAAAGTTTGAAACCAATACAAAATGACATCAATGATCACATATATAAATGTATATGTCCCAAAACTAGCAACTAGCTATATGATATAAAATTATCAATGCCCTCTCCCCCTTTTACGGGAAACAATCAGGGGTTGTTTGCCAGGCCTTGAACCAGAGGCAGAAGGTCCTGGTCGGGTATCAATGTTGGATGGAAGAATAGCTACTCCAATATGTGTAGAAAGTGGTGTTCCACTTTCAACTAGCTCATCATGTGTAGAAAGTGGTGTGGATGAATTCACTACCCTGCCTTTGCACACCTCAAATATTCTTGATGGCCTCCACAAACCTCTTCCCTTGCTGCTCCACACAAAATGCTAAACACAATGAGCCAAAAAAAAACAAATTGGGCTTTTTATCCTGCGGTCTGGACAAACATGGCGATTTTTTCAAACTTCAAAAAATCGTGATTTTTGGTTTTCAAAAAATCGGGGCAGCGAAAAAATCGCAATTTTGGCGATTTTTGCCAATTAATCGACGATTTTTTCTACTAGGGATAGTAGATACAAAATCACATCAAATGATCAAAATAAATGTATCTCATGAGATGAATCATCATGAGGCATCTAGATACTAAGTAGTACATGATAAAATGAAAATGATAGATCATAGGAATCCAAATCATTGATTCCCTCTAGGTCATGCTGCAACTACTGCTCTAGCCCTTTTACGAGTAAAGGGCACAACTTTTCCTCTCGAAGCAGTAGGTGGTCGTGGAGGTACTCCAGATGAGCTTGGAGTGGAAGCTCTAGCTTCTCCATCTGAGGTGGTAAGTGATGGGGACGAGGTGGAAGGAAAAGTGTGTTGCCTCCTCCAAGTCCCAACAGACCCAAGTCCAACTCCAGGTATGGCTCTCCGTGGAGGTGGTGGTAGCATTGGATCCACTGGAAGTCGAATCTCCTCCTCAGCCTCTGTATCCATTGGAAGTGGAACATCGTCCTCCTCCTCCTCCTCTATTGTCCCCTCCTCCCTCAAATCATCCGCATGCTCCTCCAACCACTCGGGTGCCTCCTCCATCTCAGGCTCCTGAATCTCCACCCTCCACTGACTAGTGGTGTCAATGTCATCCAATGAAATGGCCTCTATGTCAGGTTCTTTGTCAAGTTGCTTCACTCACAACCTTAGATTGTAGTAGACATATACCAAGTCATTAAGGCGTTGGGTACCTAACTTGTATGGACATTGAGAGCTATAGTTAGTGATGGTAAATAGTAAATAGTAAATTGTAAAAATTAAAATTAAAAAAATATAAACAATTTAAATTTTGATTGTTGCATTTTTTAACATTTCTAACCTGTTGCGCTTCTTGGAGTGTATCTTTTCAAAGACACTCCAATTGCGCTCACACCCTGAAGAACTGCAAGTTTGACTNCATGAGATGAATCATCATGAGGCATCTAGATACTAAGTAGTACATGATAAAATGAAAATGATAGATCATAGGAATCCAAATCATTGATTCCCTCTAGGTCGTGCTGCAGCTACTGCTCTAGCCCTTTTACGGGTAAAGGGCACAACTTTTCCTCTGGAAGCAGTAGGTGGTCGTGGAGGTACTCCAGATGAGCTTGGAGTGGAAGCTCTAGCTGCTCCATCTGAGGTGGTAAGTGATGAGGACGAGGTGGAAGGAAAAGTGTGTTGCCTCCTCCAAGTCCCAACAGACCCAAGTCCAACTCCAGGTATGACTCTCTGTGGAGGTGGTGGTGGCATTGGATCCACTGGAAGTCGAATCTCCTCCTCAGCCTCTGTATCCATTGGAAGTGGAACATCGTCCTCCTCCTCCTCCTCTATTGTCCCCTCCTCCCTCAAATCATCTGCATACTCCTCCAACCACTCGTGTGCCTCCTCCATCTCAGGCTCTTGAATCTCCACCCTCCACTGACTAGTGGTGTCA
>JASDQU010094754.1:1062-21927 GCA_032191745.1 Picea mariana | reverse complement strand
CAGAATCGGAGTTTTGATTGTGTCCATAATAGGGTGATGAACATGAATATGGACTGCATGCAGTATTGTTGTTGTTCGAGCTTCCACATGCACCTTCATTACTGTTCTCAGTACTGCAAATTTTAGATATATCATATATCCTAACTTGGTTTCCAACTACAAAGAAATTTGAATACTTTTTTCTTTCGATAAGTTACGTCATTTTATATTAATGACATCGAGTTCAGAAATGCATCGACGGGAAGAGCCCGCAACTAAGTGTACTTTGTTGAAAAATTGTGATGTTGATATATATGGCTCTCTAGATCCATATAGGAAAGATCTAGTTCCTTCCAGGTTCAGTTTCAGATCCTAGGTTTATGGCCTTGCACTACGAAGGCCCTTACTTATGAGAGAAAGACACGAAAAAGGCTTCGTTCCAGCGATCGGAAGCAAATTAAGTTTTCTTTGTCATTGTCATATTTCGCAAAAGATACTTCGAATGTGAATTCGCTTCCTTCAATCAGAGAATTCGCTACCTTCAATCAGAGAATTTCTAGAATAATCTCCGTGCAAATAGAATTTCTAGAATAATCTCCGTGCAAATAGAATTGCAAAATCTGACTCCCCACTGAAAACACTATGAAAACATTAAGCTGGAGCTGCAACCGAATAACTCTGAAAACATTAAGCAACCAAATAACTCTGAAAACATTAAGCTGGAGCTGCAACCAAATAACTCGTACAAGAAGAAATTTATGGCAAACTGTTACAGAACATAATGGAGCAACCAAAAGAGATCTAATGATAATATTGGCACAAAGCACTCATTAATCACGATTTAATCACAATCTGTCAACTCCACAACTTTGACTTTATAGCGAAGGTGAACTCCACAACTTTGAATTTACAGCGAAGGTGATGTGTTGAAATAAAACTTAGTATCACTGTGATCCATTGATAAAATATGTTAAAAAATGAAATTCAAAAAAATCACGAAACTAATGATGCTTATTTGAAAGCGCCTTTGTTAACAATTCCTCAACTTTGCAGGGACTGTGCTGCATGCAACATTTGTTTATATATAATTATATGTGTTACTTAATTGAGAAGATAATAAAATCTAAAAAGTAGTCAAGATTTATTATGATGCAAATTTATAAAAGTTACATGGTTTATAAAAACTACATGCATTGAACAAAATAGAATCAATAGAAAGTAATAAACAATACCAAATCATATGAAGATGTAAACTAGGATTTTATACTAAAGAAAATTAATGGGTAAAAATAATTGATATATTGATTAGTCACCTTTGGAAATCTCTCTTCAAAGTATATAACTAGAATACTTGAACAAATGTGAACTAAGTCGAAGGACTTGTAAACAATACAAAGAGAGATCTAGGATCATGCACGGTTAAATAATACATTTAACCCTCTCCTCATGGAAGTTACATATATTTATAAAATTTCATAGTTACATATATTTATAAAATTTCATAGTGACACTTGGTTATCCAACCTAATGCATCTTAGTTACATTTCAGTTACAAGAATAATGAACAAGACTAATTGGCTTTTTGCTCATTAATTAAACAAGTGTTGCATGGGAGTGTAGTCCCTGCTAAATAATAAACTAAGTTGCCATAGTGTATATGTTCACGTATTTGTTGTCTTTGTTAGAGGGTTAGTGGCAACAAAACTATATCATTTATAAAGTCACACATGTGTTGGAATCTGTTGGAAACATGCTCAACAAAATTTTATATTTGAATCTGACACCCTATCACAAATTATCCTTGCATGTAAAATGTAAGGAGCGAAAGATGGAGATGTCGCAATAGAGTAGTTTTTATTTAAATGGAAGTACTAGGCAGGGGAAAAAAAACATAATCGTGCATCTTTAATTATGGATTACAGAGCCTCTTAAATTCTTGTAGAAAGAGGTTCAATTCATCTATCAATCGTTGTATAGGAAAATGATTTAATTTAAAAAAAAAAAAATACAAAATTCAATAAAACAATATTAAACATTGGAAAACACCATAAATTTCCACTCAACATGTTAACTAATATGTAGTCACGAAAATGATTTAAACTTTTTTTAAGATTACAAAAATTCAATCAAACAATGTTAAACATTAGAAAACACCATAAATTTGTAGTCAACATGTTAACTAATATGTAGTCAATGGGCAAACTCATTACTATAATCTCCTTGGCACGTACCAATAAAACATTTTTCATAAACAAAATTGTGAAATTGAGTCCATTTGGATAGTTTCTTTGTCTTTCCCTTTTACAAAATCTCTCAAATGTCATTTTTTTGTTTGTATTTGTGACCAAAATCTATTTATCCCACAATAAAAATGTGAGGAAGATATCCACTTCATGTCATAGCACTTCAGATATGCAAATAGGTTTGATTTTATAATAAAAAAACTATCTGTCATCTCCATGATTTATGTGACAACACTTCAGATATGCAAATAGGTTTGATTGCATTCATAAGCTCTTTATTTGGTCTCAGATGTGCTTGCTTTTGACTGTTCATTGAACTGGGTACACATTTCCATCAATGCTATGAAAAATCTTGAAGGTTCAATGTTCTCGTTCAATTCGAAGGAAAATACCTTCTACTGTACTAGTGGTAGCTTCTCCTAGATATTCATTACTGTTTGGGTTGTAATTTGGTGTTGCAAACTAGGTTCTAGAAACAACTTGTTGATTTTGAGCAAATCAATCTGGTTCATCTGTTCGATGATAGATTGTATACTTTCCTTATTCTTTCTGGAGCTTTCTTTATTCTTTTCTATGTCAATTTCCTCGAGTGTCTCAAATATATCATTACATTTGAATTCAACCAATGCTCTTTCTACAACAGATAGGGTATTCAAACAAGCCTCATTTGCCTCCCTAGCAAGTTTATTTCTTTCTTGTAGGTTTGTCTCCCAAACTTTCAAGGCCATTTCAACTTTCACTTGTTCAGATTGTGAGAAAGGGGCGAGACCAGGAATATTGGATTTCTACCTGCATACAATGAATTCCTGAAATTTGGATCTATCCACACAAACATCGTTTTCTTTCTCATAATTACTTTTCAAAGAATTATTTATTGTCTTATAGTATTTCTGAATAGTATCCATTTTTTTATACAGATCCTGATTGGCAACTTCCATATTTTCATTGATTTCATATGCTTGTTTTTGGAATCAATTATTATTTGTGTTTGTCTTTTCTAGTGAAGCTATTCTGGACTCCAACTGTTGTATTGAACTGTCTCACTGAGCAATTATGGAATTTATATTCTGGACAGTCATCTCCATTTTTTTCTGTAGTTGTTTCATCTGTTGTTTATAAGCCAACATGATTTTCTCTATGTCATAATTCATTATGCTCTTGATAACTCGTTATGTGCTTTGCATTTCGTTCTTTAACTATTCAACCAAGAGAGACTTTTCTTGCAGTTGCTTTGAAATATTTCCCACTGACCATTGGTTGGCAGTGGCAAATGCTCCTAGTGAATCGACAACCTCTTTTGCAAATTCAAGATCATTTTTTCCATGTCCATCATATACTATTATGTGTTTCTTGGTGGCCACTCCTCCCTTCTAGTGAGATTCTTTTCTGATGATAACTTTCCTTTTCTTATTGAAAAAGAAACTGGATGGGGGCCTCTCTTCAGGAGAAATGGGAGTGGGTTCATCTAGATGGATGAATTCAGAACTGGGAACGTCAAAACTGGTTGATATAGGAGTTACTGAGGGCTTCCCTTGGAAATAATTGTAGTATACTTTTATGCACTAGTAAGATTGGGACTAACAGTGGTAGTAATTGGTGATGAAGGGGGAGAAACATGATCATATTTCATGAAGACTTTAAGGGAAGCTAATAACTCTTGATCATTTAGGCTTGGCATTGATGCTTTTATATGTTTAAATAATGCATCTCTTTTGTTCAATACTTGTTCTATTTTGTCATCATTGGAGCTACTTCGTTGGGGTTCTGTGGATCTAGTTTCATGTGAAGAAGGAATGGGATTTGACTCTCCTTGCAAAATCTTAGGCAAGATGTTCCTTCTGTGGTTTTGAATTGCCAGGAAAACAACCTGTTGGTCAGGAGGCAGAGACCAAAATCTGTTTCGGACTTCTTCATAGGATCTAAGAGAAGTTATGTTCAATGTATCAATCTATAATCACGCCTAAGTTCCCCATAATGTGCTCTGAAATCTTGGGCGGAGGGTGACCATAGATAGCTACATGAATCAGCACCACTACATTGTGACAAATCTCATAAAATAAATCTTTAGAATTTTCTTCCCATACTTTGGAGTGGTAGAAATGTATAGGTTCGGAACTAGCTGGAGTCCAGCTCCAATTCATCAGGGGAAATAGATTCATGAAGAAAATGACATCCATGATGTAGGCGGACATGTAAAAAGGAGCATGTTGGCCTATTGATTTCAACGATTTGTACTCAGCAACCTCCCTAACTAGGTTATCCGACAACATTTTGGCCCAGTTGAAAGTATAGCTTTCGACCACTTCATTGATTATAGACACCCATTCAACTGTGAAATGTGACGGGTTTTTGTTTCCAAATAGACTGTAGAGCATCATGGAAATGTATAAATAATGAGCATCTAAGTACGTTGTGGAATATATACCATGAGCGTCGGATTCAAACTTGGTTGGATTTCCCCACCATGTATTGATTATGTCATGGCCACTTCTGCCATATTGAGTGCATTATTTCCTTTCAAAATCCAGAATAAATGTTGCATTATATGTGTATTTGGGTGTGGAAGATAGTTTATACATTACTTGTATGTCCTTCAAACGAAAGGAGCCAACAGAGGTGTTATGGTAACTGATAATTCTTTTGGTTTGAATATCAACGTGCTTCAAAGCCCAACTTATTATGTCATTGTAGAGTATTATCTTTGATCGAGCAGCAATCCTGTGCAGTTCAGACTGAGCTACCAACCTAAGTTTGGTTGAGAACGAATCGTCTTCTTGTTCTGTTGAATCGTCCAGACATAAAATAATCTCATGTTCCAATATATTGTAGACCTATTTCCAAGACTTTATGGTGTCTGTAATTCACGAAGTGGTGTTGGAGAGAATCTCTGTGTTTGGGTTGGAATCATTTGATGATGCATCTTACTTCTTCCCTCGTTTGTGCAGCGCCATAATTCTCAGAGAAGTGAAATTAAGCTTACTGTGATAAGAGTAGCCTCTAAGCTCTCAATTACTGAATGGAAAACTCTAATTGCAAATGGTAGAATGACTTAAGATTCGAAATGTGTTTATTCATAGAGTTTATCAATCTTCATATTGATCTACTGATAAGGTGATTATTAAAATCTATGGAATTTATTAACTAGAGATTGAAAAAATCTTTAACCTTAGCGAGTTATAAATGCCATTATTACTTTGGCGGTTCGACATTTACAGGTTTTGAATGTAAGACGAGACAAATATGCAGAAGGTAGAATTGTGCAAGAAACTAATCATTAACTAGTCACTTATATCTTTTAATTAATCAAGCTTCAAAATCCTTTAGCCTTGAGTACTTCAGAACTTCGATATTCGGGGATTTTGAATGAAGGGTGAAAGAAATGCTTTGAAGGAAGAATTCCTGGAGTAAACATTCGAATCGATATAGGTATTTCAGGGCCTCGAAAACCCCAATTTTGGGAACCCTGGGCGGTCCAAAAAGCATTCTTTGTTTTATTTTCCGAAGGGCAATCTCCCAGAGTAACGTGGTAGTCATGACATGATTTCTAATAATGTGTTAAGAAAGATGGATGACAAATTTCACCTTAAAATGTGTGAATAAGCTGACACGAATGTTTAAAACAAGTGTCAGGTGCGAATAAGTTGACACATGTGCTATAACTCATTTGTAGACCCTTGTAAAGATTATCGCAAGGAACTGTTTTCGGGAGTTCGAAACTTCGTAGATTCGGGGTTTTTGTTGTTTAGATGCCTTGAAACTCTCGAAACGCGAAGTGTAAAGTGACGGTCGAAGGTTTTCTTTTAAAATTCGGGCAGGTTTATAATGCGGAGAACACGAGAGTCATTTGATCAAATTTAATGGAATTCATCAATGGATGATATTGTAAGCGCCTTATTAATATTAATACATAACGATCATGAATTTATTTAATTGAAAAGAAATTCCCTAAGTTTTCTTTGGTGATTTTTTTATTTTTAAGAGGTAAAAACAAAAGATTTTAAAATTCAAAAGTTTGAAGTCCTAAAGTGTTCTAACAGCTTCAATTATATTACAAGATGAAGAAGATACTCTAAGATTGGGCAGTCTGGGTGTCATCCTTAGACATACCAGTCAACTTTCCATTTAGGTTATAAAGAATAAATTTTACAAGATGAGGTCCAAATGTGGAAATGGTGATGGAAGATGATTTGGAAAACCCAAAGTCCAACATAAAACTAACACCTATATGTGGGTTCAGATCAATGACACTTGGGCATTCATAGTTTCAAAATCGCGTAGGTTTTAAGAATAAGAACAAGTGGAAACTTTTGAAGCCCCAAATAGCCGAAGTGTCACAGATCCGAATGTGAAAAGTGCCATGTCACTTTGGGCCTGTACCACTTTGGGAGTTTTCAATCCAGAACAAATCAAAATCATCGAACGCCAAAGAGTTGGAGTCAAGAACTCTCGAGCTACTTAATTTAAAGGTACATTAATCTTGGGTTAATTGGAAATAAACATGGTTAATGACTCTGGGCCCGTACCAGTCCGGGAGTTATAGAAACTCTGGATAGAGAAACTTTCGAAGGGCGAAGTGCCACAGGCACGTGGAAACCATGTGCGAATGACACGTGGCATCAACCAGTAAAGACATGTGACATCATGTGACATGAGGAAGCCACACTAGTCTGTGTCCATACTACTCTGGGAGTTATAGAAGGTCTGCATTCAGAAACCTATGAAACCCTAAGTACAGGAGAAACGTGGCATCAATTCGTTGCTGACATGTGTCATAAAAATGTCGCAAATACATCGTTTCCATCAGTCAGGGGACGTGGTGCTCATATATACCATGACACGTGGCACTTGTTTAAAGCATATATTGTGTTCGTCATCTGTACTGTTTCAGGTGACATGTGGCACATATTTTTAATGTGACACGCCATCCTTTTAACGTGTATTATAGCTCATTTGTAGACCCTTTTAAATATTATCACAACTAACTGTCTTCGAAACTTCGTAGATTCCTGGTTTTTGTTGTTTAGATGTCTTGAAACTACCGAAGCGCAAAGTCCCGAAGCGATCATTGAAGGTTTTCTTTTAAAATTAAGGCAGGTTTATAAAGCAGAGAAAATGAGAGTCGTTTGATCAACATCAACGAATGATATTGTAAGCGGCTTATTAATACATAATGATCATGGATTTATTTAATTGAAAATCAATTCCCTAAGTTTTTTTGGTGAATTTTTAATGTTTAAGAGGTAAAAACAAAAGATTTTAAAATTTAAAAGTTTAAAATCCTAAAGTGTTTTAACAGCTTCAATTATCTTACAAGATGAAAGATATTCTAAGATTGGGCACTCAGGGTGTCATCCTTAGGCATATCAGTCAACTGTTCATTTTTACAAGACGAGGTTCAGATGTGGAAATGGTGATGGAAGATACTTTGGAAAACCCAAAGTTCAGAATAAAACTAATACCTATATGTGGTTTCAGATCAACGGCACTGGTGCGTTTCGAGTTTCAAAATCGCAGGGGTTTTAAGAACAAGAGGGAACTTAAGATGTATTTACAAGTGTCATTGATCTTTGGCATTGGCAATTAATTGTGGGCTAGAATTTTTACTTGTTGCCAAATCATCATTTTCTAGTGCAATATTTTATCCACATACTCGTTTTGTATTGTGTTTGTATCATTAAAAAGAGTACGAGCAAATGCAAACACAAACTATGACTTGATTTTTGGCTCTATGTATAGTTGATTTACAAACCTTATTGATGTTTGGCCTTTTGTTGATGATTGAATCCGTCAGGACCAAAACGACAACCTCACAAGGATGCAAATCCTCCTACATTTTTATATAGGTGGTACTCCTATGTCCGAGATTTATAAAATGTGAGACCTTTAAAGAAGTCTGTCAAATGAAAGTAAAATAGATAGAACATAAAATGGAAAATGTTTTTTAATTTTATTGTAAAAAGAAAATTCCTGTGAATGGACCAGAAGATGCACACATTCATATATGTAAAGTAAATAAATAGAAATTTATCACATCCATCATAGCAGGGCTAATGATATCTGAATTCTTTTGCATTTTTATAGAGATGGTACTCCTTTGTCCAAGATTTATAAAATGTGGGACCTTTAAAGAAGTTCGTCAAATGAAAGTAAAATAGATATAACAAAAAATGGAAAATGTTTTTTAATTTTATTGTAAAAAGATAATTCATGTGAATGGACCAGGAGATGCACACATTCATATATGTAAAGTAAATAAATAGAAATTTCTCACATCCATCATAGCAGGGCTAATGATATCTGAATTCTTTTGCATTTTTATAGAGATGGTACTCCTTTATCCAAGATTTATAAAATGTGGGACCTTTAAAGAAGTTCATCAAATGAAAGTAAAATAGATATAACAAAAAATGGAAAATGTTTTTTAATTTTATTGTAAAAATATAATTCATGTGAATGGACCAGGAGATGCACACATTCATATATGTAAAGTAAATAAATATAACTTCCTCACATTCATCATAGCAGGGCTAATTATATATGATCACATAAAAATTAAAAGAAAATGATCTACGTGCACAAGAGAACTTTAACAGAGTGATACATGGGCAGGTAAAAAAATATAATGATATAACAACCTAAAATATTTTATATTCAGATAAACTGGGTTACAAAATACAGTCGAGATTATTCCCAAAATAGCTCTCTTGGAATTTCTAAAAAATATATAGTTCAGTACATATTCTCTGAAATTTAAATGTGTTTGTCATAATGACTGGGATTGGGGCTCCCGCGGACCATAAAGCAAATATGTATAAGAATGAAGGTTGTAGAAAGAAGAAAGCGGGCAGTGGAAGATAGCAAGACCTGGCAAGAAGAAAGAGAAAATTTCCAGTCTTCGGTTAAACCTTTCTATTTAAAGAGGTGGAGTAATTGGATGAAGAGATTGACAAAGACAGAAGAATGTGATCAGTATGAAATTACTATGATGGTATCTCATGCCTTGTCATGTTCTCGCTGATGTCCTTTTATGGCCTTGGTGGTTATGGGAACCATCTCAACTGTCCTTTTCCCTTCATTGGTAAGCTTGTCGACATCCTTTTTGAACCACTCCTCAATGTATCTCCTCATGGGGGGCATGCTGATTTCATGCTGGATTTTTATATTGAAGAGTTCACCTTCCAAGTCCCTTAGATCAATAGATATGTTGCGCAAAGCTTCTTCAATATCTTGTTTTTTAATCGAATAATCAACTAGCCATTTTTCCATGTCATCTTCACCATATTCAAGAATGCCATAGAATTTTTCAAATGACATCCCTTTAAATATCTCAACTTGTATATCAAATTCTTGCTTGGTTAAAAACAAAGATTTGAGTATCGATTTCGGGTCTTGGACTTCATTGGTGCTACCAACTAGATCTATCTCAGTTAGTTTCTTGAATAGTTCCTCTCTTCTAGTTATGGCCTGGTTACATGCTTGAACGATACCATTCAGGGATTTTACCTTTTCTTTCCAACATGTGTTTAGTTGCTTTATTCAATTCGGGGAAGGGAGAGTCTGTCATACTAGTAACTTTAACACAAAATGGTACAACTTCATCGAGGCAAAAACCTTGCTCGTTTTTCAAATCTGCTTGTAGATATTCATGAAAAGCATGTGCTCTTATTCTAAAAGAGACTATACTCTTTGACATCTCCCAAGCCTTTGTTATTAATTCCATTCTTTTCTTTATATTATTTTCCACATAGCCTCGGGATGATGTGAGAAGGCTTGCTGATCCTTGTAACTTTTTTGCAGTTGTGGTAGGAACGATCATTGCTAAAGTAGTAGCCACCATTAGAAGGGGCATTAGAGCTCCCTCCAATTCTTTGATTCGCTCATTTAACCTGACATTCTCTGCTTCAAGGTTGTCAATAGAGTTTTCTAGAGCATCTCCAGTTGCTCACTATATCTGGGAGATCTGGGAAGGCTGCATGTTTCATAGGTTAATCTCTGAACGAGATTTCCCCTTCTTATTCTTTACATATCTTTTTTCAATAATCAAATTTTTGGATTCATTGTCAAAAATATCGCTCTGAAATGTAAAGGACTCTTCTTCGTCGAAGGTCTTAGTCCCAATTTTTTTCTTCTAAGGGTTTTGGGGAGAAGTGTTCTCTGGTTGGTTTTCATTGGGGAAAACTTTTTCAATGTAAATTTCTATTTCCATATCTTCGGAGGACAGATCGTGGATGTGACTTTCTCCCCATGGTCCCTCTTCTTCTTGCACAATGTTTTTTCGTTTCTTCCTCACAGGAAGTTTATGAGAACTTTCAATTTTTTCAAAGGGAGGGTTCTTATCTCCTCCTCTACCTGAAGAACTGTGTGACTTTCTTGCTTGGTTAGTTCATTGGAGCACTGCTCCGAGATGTTGTACTCTTGGGCATGACAGTCGGGGATTGGGCACTTTTCTGACCCTGACCTTTTCCTCTCTTCTTGTACGACTCATTAGTGTTGAGTATTGTCTCCAGGTCATTGATGTCATGAGAAAAAGTGCATGAGTAATTATCTCCATATTCATTCATGATAGTGTTAATGAAAGAATTGTTGAAATTGACAACCAATAGGTGCTCTACAAAAATACCATTAGGGTCGAACCCTTTTACTTTTTCAACATATCTAAAAGTGAGGCTGTAGAAGTGGCCCACGAATTCATCAATCTTGTTCATATTCCTGAATATGAAATCCCTGACTTTCCAAGGCAGATGTATGAATTATTTTTATCTCTTTTCATGGAACAAATTCAACCAGTAGGTGTACTTCATTGCTATATCAACAACAAAAATTCCATCAGACATGTGACATGGAAGGAATAAAGGATTTTCTTTGGATCCAAAAATCCTTATAACATTATAGTTCTCCACTTGTTCCAGTGTCCCCTTCCTATCCAGGAACTTGCTCGCCTGGTCAGACATCCGGGGAAAATCCTTTCCAAATATCAACCCTTTAAAAACTGAGACAAAATCATTAAAGACTTCATAAAAATGTTGGGAGGCCTTGTGTCTCCATAATGTCTGATATCGGAAGGTTACTGGGTCAAATTCACATTTACCTTCTTACACAGAGATAATCTGGGGAATGGACAGCAATGCACTATCGTGAAAATTAAATAAGATGACATAAATAATTTATTCTCCCTTTTGTATTGCGATAATTGGGAAGAGATTTCAATGGAAATCAACTTACCCCAATTGAAGATGTCTTTTTCCTTCACCATAAAATATAAAATATACAGAATCATCCAAGAGATGTTGGTTGTAGTTTCTTGTCCCGTTATCCGCGTGAAAAGCCATGCAATTTCTCGGAAAGGATTTTTGAATGCACTAACCTGTAATCTGGTGATGTCCTAAGGGACGGTCGCCGGGTCCTCTAAGAATTCCGGTAATATGTCCAATCCATTATCGTGCTTCTTTAAGAACTACCTGTAATCCTTTCCCTTGAAAGTAAGCATTGGCTCAGGAAGTCTTAACAGCTTTCAAAACACTTAAGGCGATAGGGAGACTAGGGAATGGTCCCGCAACTAGATAATTCGCTGGTTCGGAATATATCTCTCGGCGCACCAGGTGACCAACTCCATACAGTCAAAAAGTCTGGTTCTTGCGCCCAAAAATATTCAAGGTATCTCCACAGAAATGTTGTCGAGCTGCAACCATAAGGTGATGAGAACGTTCCTTTGCACTTGATAGTATTTAAAATGAATGCTAGAGGATGATAATATAATCTCCCATAAATCTTGGTCATAGATGATTTTAGGGGATAAATTTCGCCAATGGGCTAATTTTCCATGGTTTTTCCCAAAAAACGATTCGCCAATTTCCATTTTTTCTAAAAACAATTTGCCCAAATTCCATAGAATAAAATTATTTTACCTTAAAAATCGCCAAAATTTTATAGAAGCGATAAAAATCCTTAGAAATTTGAATATTTTTACAAAACTATTATCAAACTTTTGATATTTTGCACATTAAGAATTAGTAATATTAGCCCATGTCTCTACATTTTAATATAAATTTCCATCTTTAAAATCATTCTTGATCTTGGTTTAATGCGTTTTAATGGGAGATGTCCTCGATCTTTTCGCCTATTAATGCCAATATTTTCGAACCTGTGTGGTGAGTTGTCACTAATAAAAGCATAATTAATGTGCATTGGGAAGGGTGTGAAGGTGGCGGGGATGGACGGGAGCTAAAAATGCTTTGAACAAATTTTGAACCCGAGAGTCTGAGAACCTGTGAATCTCTGACAACAGGAGGTGAAGAATCGACTAAATATGGAAAGGCGGGGTGGTCAGACGGACTCATCGTAGGTAGAGTGAAGCTTGCGAGTTCGAGGAGTATGGGGTCGAAGTGAGGATATAGATGGAGATGAGGATCTGTGAGTCTGCCAACCCAAGAACCTGTGATCATAGAAATATGACTAAGTATAGAACCAAAAAGGGATAATAGAGGGGAAGAAGAAAAGGGGAAAACTGGTAAGTATAGAAGAGGGAAAAGAAAGGGAGAAAATAACTTGGGAAAAATAGAAAAGAGGAGGTAGTTTTTGGAAGTGCGAAATGGCCTCAACACCTTTGTATATAATAGTGGGCTAGCATAATGTTTCATTCTTACTGTGACAATGCCTTAAAAAAAAAAAATAACCAACAATTTCCCAATTCAAGATCCACACAAAAAACTTCTCGATCCCATAATATTCACCTATGCCAATTAGATAATAGGGGGGGTTGATTTGGTAGATTGAACTATCGGTCAGTTCAGGTGACTGGGGTGCATATGGGGTTCCTGTGAGAAAAGCTAATGCTTTGATGAAGATTTGTTTGTATTGCAACCTATGACAGTAATTGTGTTTTTGATACATTGTTTAATGTGTTGAAACATTATTTTAAGTATTAAAATTATTGCACCAGATAATATAATCTCATGTAAATCTTGGTTTAATGCGTTTTAATGGGAGATGTCCTCAAGATTTTCTCCTATTAATGCCAATATTTTCGAACCTGTGTGGTGATTTGTCACTAATAAAAGCATAATTAATGTGCATTGGGAAGGATGTGAAGGTGGCGGGGATGGACGGGAGCGAAAAATGCTTTGAAACTTTTGTGAACCCAGGAGTACGAGAACCCGTGAATTTGTGACAACAGGAGGTGAAGAATAGACTAAGTATGGAAAGGCGGGGTGGTCAGACGGACTCATCGTAGGTAGAGTGAAGCTTGCGAGTTCGAGGAGTCCAGGGTCGAATTGTAGATCATGGAAGTTTTGGGTGCAAGATGTATATCAAAAAACACGGGGCATGAGAGTTCGATACCACCAACCCGAGAACCCACAATCATAAAATTGGCTAAGTATGGAAAGGAACGGTGGTCGTTCGAACTCGTGATGTGAGGATATAGATGGAGATGAGGATCTTTGAGTCCACCAACCCGGGAACCTGCAATCATAGAAATGCGACTAAGTAAAGAACCAGAAAGGGATAATAGATGGGAAGAAGAAAAGGGAAAAATGGGTAAGTGTTAGCGTCAGAAGTCACTCCTGGATTGCTTGCAGGAGTAGAGCCCAACGCCCATCAGTTTTATGTCACGATAAATTTTAATGGGTGATCGAATGGGTAGTGACTCGGGAAGATATCACTCTAATTCAGGGACTGGGTCTGGTATGTAAGGAACAAAGGAGGTCTTAATCTAACTTCAGTCAGTGAGTTGATTGTAAAATGGGCAGGTGGAAGACTTAGTGAGAGGAGTGAGAAAACTACCTCAGGCAATAGGCCTTTCAGCAGTTTGTAGAAGAAAAACTTTGAACGCAAGATCCTCTTGGTTTAGGGCTTCGGGAAACTGAAAGGGGGACTTGACTAGATCCTCCAATTCCAAGTCGTTTAGTGCTAAGAAAATTACAGAGACCGATTAGAAACAATGCAACTGTTACAGTGATCCAACCTACATCATCCTATAACGGTCACAACTCGACTGGATCCTCCAATTCTGAGTTGTTCTAACACAGTGTAAACAAAGACGTGAAAGAAGCTAACATTCATAAGGCAAGAAGTCTCAAGGGTCCATACATAACCAGAATAATAGTGCTTCATTAAAGTTTTACAACCGGGAGCCTTTCTCAACCATCGATAGATTCAAAAATGTAAAAACTGAGTACATATACTTGGGCAGATTTTCCCAATAGAGGCGCGCTCGCCCTCCAAGGCATAGCGTCTCTTCAATCAATCTTTGGGGTGGAAGTCCTTCGTCAGACGTCTCCTTAACTTCGCATGGCCTTTGCAGGGGAGGTAGCTGAAACATTAAAGGCCAAAATGGCGTGTGCAGATTTCTCTGTCTAACTGAGGACTTCGGCATGGCTTCTTTGGAAAAATCAATACACAGGACCCCTTCGAGCAAACTACTTGCCAGACCATCCATACCTCACACTTAAGAAGTGAAAGGAGGTTTCAACCACCCGCTCTTGCCTTCATTTACTCCAAGCGGAAACCAGGAGCGAAATCGTATCCGATGGCACCTGGAAATCGCGATGATCCTTTCGGCGACCGGATTCGACACTTTTGGCCCCTTTTGCTTAGCTCCTTATTTTCCATGAGACCACGGACCGCGACCCTGCTTTTATTCCCATAGGGGCTATGGGCTTTCATGAATAGGAACGGACTAATCCTTGTTTATCATAGTTGCGATGGGTGAAACACCGAGACGGCTCAATTGGGCGCCACACGTCCTTCAAATCTGACGGTCCTAAACTCACTCGATGTTGTTGTGGGCCCCAAGTCCTGGATGCTCTCGTTACTTCGTGCATTGGGGATATGAGGGAGTTTCTCCTTGCACTTTGAAACCGCAATGGGCGAAAAGGCGCGGAGCCTAATCGCGTGCCAGGTGTCCGCTTCAGATGGACGGCTGAGACTGCCCCTTGATGTTGTGGGCCCGACTTTGGGCGCTATCAGCATTTCAGAGTTCGTGGTTTCGATATGTACAACAACATAAAACGTTCGCCCTTCAAACCCGCGACTGCCGAAAAGCCGACGTGACCAGATCTCGTGCCACGCGTCCTTTGGGATGAACGGCTGCCATCCATTCCTGCGTACAATATGGGCACGATCTATTTGCACTATTCTCGGTGCAANCTACTATCCGCGATTTCCCGCCAGCCGTTGATCTGCTCATATGGATGGATCCGGACTGTTGACACTACAACTTTGCCCGCTCACTTGGTTTTAAGTGCGAAAAGGACTTCTTCTATGCGTTGCGCTTGGATGCTCCCCGTGTAACCTGCAGACCTGGATATCCCGATGCTGAAGACAAGTAATGTTGCTAAGATTAGGCTAAATGGGGGATTGAGTTGTCCCTGTGATTCTCTAAGGACTCATTTTGCAGTTCTAGTGCCTTGCTATTGGGTTATGGAGTTATTTACTAAGCCGAAACAATAAAAGTAAAAGCAAAGAATAGAAAGGACAATATTTACAAAACACAGGAGCCACCGAGGGCTCAGACAAAACATTTTTTAAGAAAATGCCCATTTATTGGGCTGCTGAAAACTTCTTCGCCTTCCAAATCTTGCAACCTGTACGTGTTATTTGAGAAAGTCTCAGAGATTTTGAAAGGCCCGACCCACAAGGCTTCAAATTTTCCATGTTTGCCCTTATCTTGCTTAGGAGAATCCCATTTCAGCACCAGGTCTCCTATCTGGAACCGCTCCTTCTTGGCCTTCTTATCGAAAACCTACTTGATCCTTTGTTGATGGTCCTGAATTCTATCCATTGCTTGCTCCCTGGCCTGGTGGACCTCCACTAGCTGATGAACCCTTATGATCATGTCATCAGGCTCCTCATGATGATCCTGGAGGAATTTCGCTACGGGAATGGCCAGCTGAGAAGGGAAAAAAGCTTCTACTCCATAAACTAGCTGGAAAGGGGAGATGCCTATAGATCTCTTTGTAGTCACCCGATCGGCCCATAGGGCGAATTTCAGCTTTGAATTCCAAGCCTTTTTGTTGTCCTCCAATAATCTTTTGATGATCCTTATGAGACTTTTGTTGGAGGATTCTACTAAACCATTTCCCTGGGGATAGTACGGAGTGGAGTGAATCAGCTTGATTCCAAATTGCTCACAGAACTTGACCAACGGTTCGGCTTTGAATGAGGTTGCATTATCTGTAACAATCTTTTTTGGGCAACCGAATCTTGTGATGAGGTCTTCCAGGAATCCAATAATTACCTTGTGGGAAGCATTCCTGGTGTGGATAGCTTCAATCCACTTGGTAAAGAAGTCTGTGGCAGTCAAGATCCATCTGTGCTGCCCACTGGAAGCAGGGTGGATTTCTCCAATAAAATCTAGGCCCCATTGCTAGAAAGGTCCCAAAACAACTACAGGATGTAAAGGCAGAGACTTGAGCTGTTTCTTTCCTGCAAATATTTGACATTGGGTACAGGCTCTAACTCCTCTATGGACATCAGCGAACAAGGTGGGCCAATAGTACCAGGCTCTGAGAATTTTTTGGGTTGTGGCCTTCCAGAAATGGTGCCCTCCACATAGGCCACTATGAAATTCATCCATGATCATATTGGCCTCTTGTGAACTCATGCATTTTAAAAGCACCCCCAGGGGGTCTTTCTAGTATAAAATTTGATCTATCAGACAATATCTAACTGCCTTGAGCTTCAAAGCTCTTGCTTTGTTTCTTTGTAGGTCGTCTGGAGGCCGTAACTCTTGCAGAAAGTATATGACATCCTTATACCAAGGACATCGAGCCAATGGGGGCTCCCTTTGAGGGTTTCTTTCAGACAATCGACTCTGCTGAATTCCTAAGCATTCGTTAATGAAACTTATCCCCAAAGCTTGGAAATTGGCTTCAGCCAACAACTTGGCTAAACCTTGACCTTTGATCAATTTGGTGGGCTTTATTTCCAGGTCAAATTCTAGAATCTTGGCGATCCACTTACTCCTCCTTCCGTCTATGTCAGGTTGAATAAGAATGTCTTTAACAGCAGCTGAGGGGACATAGGCTATGATTTTTGACTACAGGATATAGATTATGAATGCCTTGAGAGCCTTTACTAGGGCATAGTCCTGCTTCTCCATAGTGTTATACCCGACTTCAGAATCCCTCAATGCTCAATTGAAATAGGCGATAGGCTGCTCAAGGCCGACCTTGTTTGTCTGTAATAAAACAACAGCCACCATGTCAGGTGAGGCAAAGTAGAAAATAAGGAAATCCTTTGAGTAGTTGGGACTAATAAGCACGGGGGATTCAGTCAGGGCCTTCTTTATTTGCTCAAAGGAATTTCACGATTCAGAAATCCACCTCACTTCATTTCCTTTCCTTAGCATGGTTGTTATAAGTTTTACCTCCTCGGAAAAGTTAGGCACAAACCTCCTTAGGAAATTAATCTTGCCAAGGAAGGATTAGACCTCCTTCTTGGACATCGGGACTGATAAGGCTTGTATTGCCTCAACTCTGCTAGGGTCAATCCTGACTCCTTCCACTGATACTATGTGGCCTAGTAATTTTCCCTCCTGCATGGCGAACAAAGATTTCTTGGGGTTTAACGAAATTCCAAAACTCCTGCATTTCAGGAAAACTTTCCTGAGATGACGACAGTGTTCTTTATCAGACTTTGAAAACACTGTGATGTCATCCAAATAGACGACCACAAATTTATCCTTTTCGCCGACGAAAGCTATGTCCATGGCACGCTGAAACATTACCCCTGCATTCATTAATCCAAACGTCGTCTTGGCGTACATGAATGTGCCCCATGGAGTGGTAAATGTCATCTTTTCCATGTCCTTAGGCAGGACAGAGACCTGAATGTAGCCAGAGAAACCATCAATCATGGACATCCTAGAAGCTCCTGTTACCCTCTGCAGTATATGTTCCATCTTTGGTAAGGGGTAGTTATCCTTTCGTGAGCTCCTGTTCAGGTTTCTGAAGTCTACACAGAGCCGGATCTCTCCACTCTTTTTCCTTACTGGCACCAAGTTGGCCACCCACTCTGAATACCTCAGCGGTACAATGATTTGATCTTGAAGCAGCTTCTTCACTTCTCTCTCCATGATAGGCAGCAGCATAGGGTTGATCTGTCTTAGCTTCTGCCTAAATGGCTTTGCCTCCTCTTTTAATGGGATTTTATGCTCGATGATATAAATTTCATATGTTTTGAGGTCCTCATAGGTCCAGGCAAACACGTCAACAAATTCCCTCAAAATTCCAGTGTATTCAAACCTCTACTCCTCTGTCAGACTTCTTGACAACTTGACAAACTTGGGCTCATTCTCGGTCCCAATGTTGCACTGAATAGTACTAGTGTCATTCTCCGTGGTCTCCCCTTTTAATGACACATCGTTTCTATCAAAAATCCTTTCCAGAGGAACCAGTCCTCTTGGAACATGATTGTTGGGCAACTGCACAATGTTTCACTCTGCAATCTTATTTAGAAAATTACCCCCATCAAGATCTTCTTCAGAGACGGAGTCTTGGTCGATATGCATCTCTGAAAACTCTTCGATAGTTTCCAAGAATTTCTTGACCTCGAGATCATCCTCGAAAACCTTCCAATGTTTAACGTTGTCAGGAATGGAGGGACTGTATTTTACTTCCACATCATATATGAATTTGGGCGGCAAGGGTACTTTGAAATTACTTGCTGATGTAGCCAAGGAATATTCCATTGTGTTCTCCTCTCTTGGGATGAAAGAAATGTTAAATGCTGAGAAGAAACTGTCAATTAGGTCCCATACCTCATTTCTGTAACTTATGAGTCGAGGGTGCTTAGCCTGATAAGCGTTTCTGATCTGTTGGACCACCAACTCTGCATCACCGAACACTGCTACCTCTTGAATTCACATTTCCCTTGTGGCTCTTAACCCCAAGACGAGAGCTTCATACTCTGCCACATTGTTGGTAGCTTCAAATTCTAGCTTGTATGATAGAGATATGGTTTCCTGAGTAGGTGACACAAAAACCACCCCAGCTCCAACACCTTCCCTGGAAGAGGCTCCATCAAAGAACATTTTCCACACGGGGGTGATGGAGGGAGGAAATTTAGGGGAAATGGTGGGCTGCTTTCTGAGTTTAAGAGGAGGTTCGGGAGCATTGGTGAGTTGTAGCACACTGGAACCTAAATTAGTGTCTAAGGCAAAAATGGGATGGTTGGTAGGGTTGGCCTCATCACTGATTATATAGGTCAGTTGGGCTTCTCTGTATAGCCTTCTATGCTCTCCTCCAAACACTGGGATAGTAGCATATGTGAGGTCCATTTGCAAAGTTCCCCCCAATCTTTTTATCCAAGATCTTGATAACAACATATCGAACTTGGGGGGGACATCGGCCACTACAATATCCATGACCACACTTTTCATGGGCAACTAAAACAGGGTCATGACTAGGTCTTTGATAACTCCAAGACACTGAACTTTCCTGGAGTCGAAGGAATAGAGGTCATGATAGGCTCGGGTGACTTCTAGCCCTAAATCTTCCATGACAGTTTTGGGCATGAGGTTATGAGAAGCCCCCGAATCCATAAAGCAGTTGTGCAGCACCTTGTCATGTATGTTCAGGGAAGTGTAGAAGGGAGGGGACGAGTCATTCCTGTCTTCTACCATAGGACCTAGGATAACTGCAGGATTTTCATCTTGCAAATTGATGGAGTCTGTGGGAAGGCATGAGGTCTCAGACTGTAAAAGCTCAGAGAAGCGTTTCTTGAACCCTTCATGTTTAATTAATTCGGTCAGGGGCACAGGGATTCTGATTTTTTGAATTTCATGCTCGAAATTAAAAGAAGACATAAGCTTCGGAATTTCTTTTATTTTGGGAACATCACTCTGGACTACAAGAGAGAGGGGTCGGGTCTTCTTACCTCTGTGACTATCTTCTACTTCATTAGCAGGTTTCTCTGTTCAAGTAGACTGCTCAGGAACGTCAGGCGCTATAGTATTTTTCTTGGACCTCAGATCATACCTGCCTTGGTCGCCACTAGTCTTGTCTCCCTTGCTCAGTTCATTTAGCTAACTGTCCATGAGAGACTCCTCGTATGCTGATTGAGTGAGATGAGGAAAAGGAGGAGTGTCTCCAAAGTAGTGGATTTCAGGATCAAGCTCATCTGTTTCCCCTTCTTCCCCCTCGACCACAAAATTGTTTTGGAAAGGAGCCTGAATTTTCTGGTCTTCTCTGTCTCTTCCCTTCTCTCTTTGCACATTCGGGGGAGTAAAATTGTTCGGCCTCCTGAAACCTCCTTTGTTTTCGACGTTCTGAGGGCCCTTGTATGTTGTTAGTTGTGGAGCCTGATTATCTTCCTGATGCAGAGGTCCTTGCTTTCAGCCGTGTCTATACACCATGAAGTATTTACACCCCAGAAGTATGTACACTCTTCCACGCGAGGGAGTGCAGAGAGGGGGTACCCCCTCTGCGGGGTCCGGGGCGTCCATCCCCCCGGTTGGGGGGTCTAGGGGCAAGCGGGCCCCCAGCGGGGGTTCAGGGGCGAAGCCCCCGAAGAAAAAATTGCCTTATAAAAGTATATTGTAATTTCATTGTAAATCTGGACCGTTCATTATAAGGTCGCAGATCTAACGGTAGAGATTATGTTAGGGTTTTTGCCCTAGAAGGCAACCCTCTTTTATGAGGGA
>JASDQU010094752.1:0-21829 GCA_032191745.1 Picea mariana | reverse complement strand
TATAGATTTAGTTAGTTCCCGTTGATCATCCCTCTGATTTCTGCACCTCCTAAGTCTTTCAACTATACAACTCCTCCATCTGTGACAATTTTTACTTCATACGGTCCTAATGAGTGCATTCTGAGTTTTCTTAGATGCTGAATGGATTTGTTGTCATACATCAACATTAAGTCTCCTTCCTTGAAAGTTTTCTTCTTGATGTGCTTGTCATGCCAAGCTTTACCCCTTGCCTCCTAAACTTGTTGGTGGAACCCTACTAGGATCCGATCTTCTTCCATGACCATCAACTGATTCAGTCTCTCCTGTACTGTGCCTCATTTTGTCATGTGTGTAATCTATTCTACGCGTAGACTAGGTACCAAAAATTCTAATGGCACCACTTCTTCTTTTCCAGATACCAATTTGAATGGCGTGTGTCCTATCAACTTCTTGCATGTGGTCCTGTATGCCCACAATACTGCCGGTATTTTGAGGTCCCAATCATCCTTGTTGACATTATAGATTTATGTCAGTGCGTTTTCCAGGATTTTGTTAAATGTTTCTACTGTTATGTTTCCTTGTGGATGATATGGTGTGCTCTTTTGATGGTGGACTTCAAATTCCTAAGTCATAGCCTTGATGGTAATTTTAATGAAGTGAGTGCCTTGGTCACTCATCAAAATCCTTGGGCAACCAAATCTAGTGATTACTTGTTCAAATAGAAAGTGTGATGTTGTTTCTGCGCTTCAATCTTTGACTGGTGTTGCTTCCACCCATCTTGTTAGGTATTTTGTCATGGTCATAATATACCTTTCTCCTGTCCTCTTTGCTGGTGGGATAATTGGTCCCACAAAATATATTTTCCATTTTTTGAATACCTGTAACGTTACCTGTGGTCACAGTGGTGTCACGTCCCTTCTATCGGGTTTACCAACCCTCTAACAAATGTCACATCTCTGGCAATACTCCTTCGAATCTCTATGAATGGTCAGCCACCATAGGCCTGTGCACAATACCTTTTGCATGGTAGATTTTCCTGCGTAATTTCCTCCCGCTATTCCCTCATGGGATTTTGCTAAAGCCCTTGGTATTTCATGTTCTATCACATATCTTCGCAAGATGCTATATGTGCCCATTTTGTATAAATGCCCTACAATCAGCTGATAGTCTATAGCTCAGACTACTAGGTTTTTCTTCTGCGCGGTGTTATATTCCTATGGCACAGTACCTATTGTTGAGTTGAGAAAAAGGTACAAATATTCTCCTTATTACCATGGTTTATGTTATATTCTTGATTGAATTTTATATTAATTAGAATTAATTTGAAAAGAAAATGATTAAAAAGTCTTTTAGAAATATTATTAAATGATATTAGATCTTTTCTAAATTTTGGTTTGAATTGTTGTGATTTTATGCAGAAAATGGACAATTGTTGTTACCTCAAGACAATTAAAGAGATCCTGATGATACATAAGCCATTGAAGATCGAAGGAATCAGGCACAAAGAGGTTTAGAGGAAGATTGACCCTTTATTTTGTAATCTTTATAAATAGTAAAAGCAATCCTGAGGATCTCTCGACCCTCAAGATAGATTAATTTACTTATTGCATTGTAATATATAGAGGATGGTCAATAATAGAGACATATCCAATAAATTCAATCAAACATTTAGATCTCTGAAGTGTTCTGCACAACAGTCTGTTGTAAATGATTTACCGGTTATGGAATTAATGAAAGCATTGAGCATTTTGATCATCTTTGAGTACTAATTTTTTTGTAGCAGTACCTTATGAAGACCGTGGGCCCAGTTGGAAGGAGTTACTATCTCATCTATAATCGTATCAATTCTATTTCAGTTCTGTGATTTGAATTTCCTTGCAACAGTTAAGATACATTTGTGAGTGTGTTGATTCTTTTATAAATTAGTTATGATGTTCATTTGCAGAGGATAGATGTTCCATTTAAAGATTATCGATTGTTGTTCCATTTCCAATTGTTGCTAGTTTATCGTTTATGGATTCCTTTCATTTTTCGCATACATTGTTCCTTTTATCAAATTCGCATTTGTTGTTCCTTTTGTTTAATTTACATTTGTTGTTCCTTTCGTTTAAGTCACATTTGTTGTTCCTTGTTAAATATACAATAGATCGTTTTTCTTTCCAGTAGGTTAAATAATCATTGAAAGATTGATTCATTAAGAGTTTTTGCAGATTAGATTCATGTTTCTTAGATTAATGAATTTGTTGTATGTTATTGCTTGAATTAAAATTATGTTGAGCAAGTTATCAGTTTCAGAGTTTTTAATGAATGAGTAAGAACTTGATTATTGCAGTAACTTAGATCAACTCATATTTACTTTAGTTAAATTATCGATTTAAACCTCTACGACTACCTGCATAGACTTTGCTGACATTCTTGAAAGAAAAGACAAATCCTTGGTTGATAAATTAATGTCAGACTAAGGCTTTTTTTAGGACATCTTTAGAGCCCAACATTTTGGCACCGTTGTCGGGGAAAATGTCAAAGGTAGCATAGGTTGCATCTTTGAGGATGAGTTATTGAAAACAGAAGGTAAGAACCTATGTAGGAAAAAATAAAATGCTTGTGCCAACACCTACCTTTGGCTGATGCATAGAGGTTGTAAAATTTGTGTCTTTGTGTATGACTAAAAAGAAAGAACCTAAAAAATTAAAATCCCCACCAAAAACTACAAAATCCCAGGGTCCAGTGCCCCTGGAAGAAGCACTTTCATAGACGAAATCATCTGAAAAGTTGAATCTCAAGCCTCGGTTGGACCTCGAAAAGTTTCTATCTAAATCCCTCACCAACTGCAGCTCATGATGAGGGTCATAGTCGAACTCAAGGTATTGAACGAAGTTTCCAAAATACACATACTCCACTTCTCATCCCTTTAGATGAGGGAAATTATTGTAATTTGAAAGAAGGAGAAGGGGAAACCAATGGAATTGTTGAGGCAAGCCCTCCACCACCTGAACCTGGATCTCATGTGATTCTGATAGGATAAGGAACATATGAAATCCTAGATAGAGGTAGCGCAATTAAATTTCCTAAGGGACCAAGTAATCAATCACCTTGAATACAACACCCAGACCAAGAAATGCCTGAGGATTATTGGCACATTTTCGACCAGATGGCACAACAAAATTAGTCACAACCCTAGACTTCCACCTTGGAATATCCTATAGTTGATTTGGTTGCTAATGCCCCAATGAAAGCTATTCCACTACATAATCTTCCAACCTTCAACAGATTGATCTCAGAGAACCCTGACGCGTTCTTATTTGAGTTTGATGTCCTGTGTAGAGGATATGACTACACCTCTGAACCCCAGAAACTGAAGCTATTTCCTTCCACCCTAAAAAGAGAAGCTTTACGATGGTTTATGGGTCTAGGAGGAGGAACTATAAATTCATGGGATGAAATAAAAAAAACCTTCCTTACAAAATATCAAGACTACTATAGAACCAAGGATTTAGAGGATGAAATATTTAAAATGACTGCAAGAGAAAATGAAACATTAGAAGACTATATTGAAATATTTCAATATAACCTACAGAGATCACCTTACGGTACATTACCAGGTGAGGTACTTAAATCCACTTTGATAAAAGGTATGAAGGACGAATGGGTAGAAACATTGAATTTAATGGGAAAAGATGATATTTATCAAGAAACATATGATGACATTGTCCAATTGTGCATCAGGTGTTCATGTGGAAGTAAACGAACTAGATCAGGAATACATGCTCCCATCACCATAAGTAGTAACATTACTAGCGTGGGTATCACTCGAGTAGAAGTTGGTAATATTCTAGAAAATTTTAAAACAAACATTTTGAGTACTTTGACTACACAATTGGATGTTCTACAGGTTAAAAAAAACAAGCAGAAGCATAGCAGTAATTGGCCATATTTTGTCCACGATGCATAAGGAAACATGGCTCGAGGGAGTTTCCCTTGGATGTGGTTCGGATTTGCGCCATTTGTGCTAAAGACCATGTGACAAAACAATGTACATCACTCCCAGGACTAAAAGTTGTCTTTAAAGAAGCAGAATAGGAAACATAACCAGTATATATGATGGCTCAGCATCACCTATGGCAGGATCATCCCCCAGGTACGCTACAAGATCCCTCTTGTTTCTTTTCTGGGAAGTATAATCAACAACATAATTATGGAAATGCATGGCAGGGACAACCATTTGCTAACCCCACCTGGCAGTCCCAACAATATCCTACTGTGCCCTGGAAAAATTAACCAGCCGCAAATCCCACTTGGCCTAACTTGCAATACCCTACCCCATTTTGGCAGAATTCAAATAATAACCCCTATCCTTCACAGTGGACTAACACAACTTCCCAAGCCCCAAATTGGAGTAAAAAATGGTAGCGCCCCATGGGAATGACCAATCAACCCATGGGGATGGGTCCTCAAGCTCAACCCACTTTACAAGCTCCACTTCAGCTACCCCAAAATCCTCAACCTCAAATGCACCCTCAACTACTAGCTCAACCCAACCTAAATCCTAATAACAGACCATCCCAACCCATGTAAATTGTCTAGAATTTTTAGGGTGAAATCAACTCTGTAGGGTGCAATGAAATCCGATTGAGATCAGGGTGTATAATTTCTCCCAAGGAAAGTAACATTCATCAAGAATAGGATAATGAGAATAATATACAACCAAAAATAAAACCATCGACTGGGGTCATAACAGAAGAAACAAAACAGGGGGAAAACATAGTCGAACAACATAATATTGATGTAATTCCTCCTCCCTCATTTCCTGAGAGGATAATGATAGAAAAACTAGTTGTATATCCTAACTTTGATATCATTGAGGAACTAAATAATATATGTGTTAAAATTCCACTCCTCTAGGCTTTACAAGACATCCCAATTTATGCAAAAACAATTAAATAATTATGTGGAAAGAAGCCATGAAGGAAAATTAAGGATCCATCAAATGTTCACATGGTAGGAACTTTGTCCGATCTTATTCTAGCAAAGCAGGAGCCGGTCAAGTATACATACCTAGGGAATCCCATGGTAACATTTCAGATACATGGTTGTTTTTTTCCAAATACACTGGTGGATTTGGGGGCAACCATCAATATACTGACCATCGATACCTGTAATGACCTAGGTATCACCTCCATTGAACCTACTTCAATTATGTTAGAATTGGTTGATAGATCGGTGGTTGAACCAATCGACACATTACAAGATATAGCAATTTCAATCGACTCTTGGGAATACCCAGCTGATTTCTTAGTTATCAATCCAAGAAGTAGACTCGATGGACACCCATTGATATTGGGAAGACCATGGCTCGCAACGGTAGATGCATACATAGGATGTCCCACAGGCAACATGACAATTGCTAGAGGAAGTGCTATAAATAACCTTATCTTGTATCCTCCAGCTAAACCAATTATGCATGTCATACATCAGCAGTTGCAACTACCTAGATATCCATAAGAGAACCTACGGTATCCTCTCACACTGGAAGAATCTATTGGGCTTAAAAACCAACTAGAATATGATGTGATCAGTAGCTTCATTAACATCCCAGCTGTTATAGAAAACCCAACATGTCAAATGCTAAAAGTTGTTATAGATAATGAAGCACATGGATATCCTTTGGAAGAATTGATGGAGCAACAAATTCCCACTATGACTGTCCATAAGAGCATTTCAGTCGAAATCGCACCAGGAATATCTCTGAATATTAATGCTAATTTGAATAAGAAACAACAACAAAAGTTGATTCAGATCCTTTGTAAATATCAACAGGCTTTTGCTTGGGAGTATCCCGACATGAAGGGAATTGACCCCTAACTCTATACACATCGTATCTATATTGAAAAAGATGCCCAAACCATCCAAAAACCCCAACGAATATTGAATCCTCATCTCGGGGACGTTGTTAAAGAATAATTACAAAAATTGTTGGATGTAGATTTCATCTATCATGTTTCAGATAGTCGGTGGGTATTTCCACTGGTAATCGTCCCTAAAAAGAATGGGAAGTGGTGAATCTATGTAGACTACAGAGAACTCAATAAAGCTATCTAGAAGGATCACTTTCCCCTACCTTTTATTGATCAAGTCCTTGATACTTTAGCAGGGAAGCAATTTACATGTTCCTGGGGTACCTTCGCATATAGAGTATTGCCCTTTGGATTATGTAATGCTCCAACTACATTCCAAAGAGCTATTTTAATCATATTTTATGATTTTATTAATGAAGGAATCAAAGTTTACATGGATGATTTCACCCCTTATGGCATTGACTTTGATCAAGCCTTAAGCAATCTGGAGAAGGTATTGGAATGATGCATTGCTACCAGGCTATGTTTGAGTCATGAGAAATGTCATATGATGATGACTAGAGGTGTGGTACTAGGACACTATGTTTCTGTAGATGGAATCAAGGTGGACCCAACAAAAATAGAGGTAATCCTTAATCTACCTACACCTCGTACACAAACATAGGTACGTAGTTTCCTTGGTTGTGCGGGATATTATCGCAGATTCAAAGAAACATTTTCAACAATAGATGAACCTTTACATGATTTAACTTGTAATGTGGAATTTCAGTGGTCTAATAAGTGTTATGTTGCATTTACAGAGCAAAAAAGGTTGATTTCAACAACACCGGTGTTGAGGGGACCAAACTGGAAATTACCATTTTACATCTCTTCAGATGCATCGGATTTCGCCATAGGTACTGTCCTTGGACATGAATTCAACATCACCATTAAGGATCAGACCAGAAGAGAAAATATTGTTTCATATTTCTTGTCTCGCATGCCCAAAACAGATAACTCTTTGACAGTTGAAGACCAATTTCTAGACGAACACATGTTCGTTGTCACTGTTAGGACATCATGGTACACTGATGTGGTGAATTATCTGGCATCTAGGAAACTACCATCACACTTGTCATCAAGAGAAAGGAAACTAATCGTTCAATGTAGGGCATGGTTCACCTAGATTGGTGGATATCTTTTCCACACAGGGTCTGATATTCAGATTCAAAGATGTGTCAGAGATGATGAAATTTACAATGTCTTGAAGGTAGGACATGATGATCCCTGTGGTGAACATTTTTCAGACAGTGGAACTAGGCATAAGGTTTTATAGATGGCCTACTACTGGCACTCAATATTCAAAGACGTAAAGAAATATGTCTAGGCCTGCGACAGCTGCCAGAGGATGGGTCAACCAAGCTAAGATGATGAAATGTCCTACAAGCACAAGTGGCGGCAGAACCTTTTGAGAGATGGGCACTGGAATTTGTTGGCCTCTTCAACCCAAAATCAAACCAGAAATCCTATATACTAGTTGCAACAGACTATATGACCAAGTGGGTAGAAGTAGTAGCCTTGCCAAGCACAACTGAGGAAGCAGTCATCAAGTTCCTCTTTGAATTATTTGTACGCTATGGATTACCCAGGGAAGTAATCACTGACAGAGGGTCGCAATTTATAGCACATAAAATCATGGCCACTCTTTGCAATTATCACATTAAACACAGAGTTACCTCCCCATACCATCCATGGGAAAATGGACAAGTAGAAAGTACCAATAAAGTCTTGGAGCCAATATTGACAAAAAAATTCTCAACATACCATCAAAATTGGGTAGCCAAGCTTCCAGATGCCTTATGGGCCTATCGCACAACATGGCGTAACACTACGGGCTACTCTCCTTATCATCTAGTCTTTGGAAAAGAACCTATATTTCCAATTGAATTTGAGATCAAAACTGTAAGAATGGCCCAGAAAATTGGACTCGATCTTACAGAGGCACACACACAACGCTTACATCATCTCAATGAGCTATAAGAAGCACGCATGTTCTCCCTTCAACGCACAACTGTTATTCAGCAGTAAAGATATAGCTGGCACAATAAACATATCAAGAAGAAATCCTTTCAGAAAGGTGATTGGGTGCTTCTCTATGATTCCAGATTTTAGGATTTTCCTAGAAAACTATAGACAAGGTAGCTAGGACCGTATGAAATCAATGAAGTTCATGATAACGACACTTTCACTTTAGTTACCATCGATGGGTTTGGTTCTCCTTTTCTAGTAAATGGACATCGGCTACGACCCTACCATCATCCGCTTTCAAAAGAATCCTTTTTCCAAGAAGTAAGTAATGATCCTACTATTCATATTTTAGCTAGATGGGAAGGTAACCCAACAGCTTCAGTTCCATGAAATTGTCATTTTTTTTCAGCACTGTACGTATTGTATATAGTTTTCTTTAAGGATTTGATTGAGATTTTAGATATTTACTTTTTAGGAAAGTCACTATAAAGAACATTGGAGAGTAATAACTAGAAAAGATGATTGTAATAAATATAATTAGCACTCTTTCATGTTCCTTATCCAAAATTTCAAATTACTCCTGTCGCATTTTGAAGAATCCATCGAATGTAAACCTTGCTTCACAAAGAAGATGAATATGTCATGTTCCGTAGCAAAAAATTGGGTGACTGCACTAAAAGATGTGTAGTTGTACTAAATGGAAAATGAATCCATGACACTAACAAACCATCTAGTACTTTGATCATTAAATAAACCTACCCATAAAAATTGAACGAATTTGGTTGATAACTAATCAATCCTAGATTCGCTAAAACAAAAATGTCTGCGGGAGGTTTTCAATTATTTAATTAGTTGGTTAAAAGTTGAAAATCATCATTGTCATTCATTTGAATATAATTATTGTCGTTCCCTTCGTGTGATTGTTGTTCCCTTTGCGGGTAGTGTCGTTCATTTGAATGGAAAAACTGTCATTCCCTTTTTTGTGATTGTCGTTCCCTTTTGCGAGTCGTATCGTTCATTCAAATGTAACGAATGTCGTTTCCTTTGTTGTGATTTTCATTCCCTTTTGCGAGTCGTAACACTCATTCAAATGTAAGGACTGTCATTCCCTTTGTTGCGATTATCGTTCCCTTTGTTGCGATTGTCATTCCTTTTTGCGGGTAGCATCGTTCAGTGGAATGTAATACTTGTCGTCCCCTTTGTTGCGATTGTCGTTCCTTTTTTCGGGTAGCATTGTTCATTCGAAAGAAACAACTGTTGTCCCTTTCTGCGGTTTTTCCTTATTGTTGTTCCTTTCCCTTGAAAGTCATGATTTTTCATGAACAACACATGATGTTGATACGTTTATCCACTCCTTTGGGTATGACCTTCACTAACTAATTTTCAAAAGAATCACTTCTTTTTATCATGGTAACGATTTGTCATTTTCTTTTGTGGACTATCTAGCATACCTTACCAAATTGTGTTTGGATTGATTTCTCCAAATTATCTTAATATTGTTCATAATCCTTAACCGCCATAGTTCGTTTATTTCCCCTATATATATACATATACTTGAATGATAATTTTCCTTCATATCATACTAAGGAGTCTAACACACATTTTTACTTGGCATTCTTACACTTCTTACGCCATACCACACTCTTAAGGATTATATGAGCCTCCCTTAATAAAGACTAAAAAATAAAATGACGGAAATAAAAATTAAATATAAATAAAGAAAATAAACTTCTCCCACAAAGGATAGGGTGTCTCATCATGAGCCAAACTACCATGATCATAAGAGAATAACATAAGTGACATTCCCACTATGGCTACCACACCAGGGCAATGGCCTTTGGCATTTAGAATCAAAGGACAAGAGGTCTCATCACAAGCCGACTTGTTCACTTAGGTTACAATCTAGTGGGTGGCATTGTCATTATCTGGCTACCAAACCAAGATAGTGGCATTTTTGGGAAAATAAAATTCAATCTATTTATTGAGGATATGGGCTCATCTATGGGTTAAAAGGAAACACTATCAAGGCTATGGAATCCTGCTGGCAGTAGTGGCTCTGTCTGTGGTATGGAATTTTATCTTAAATACGCTAAGTTTTTTGTGTGTTCATAGATTTCCTTTCTTAAAAAAGGGGCTATGATCCTAGTTATATTTAACACAAGGAAAAGTAAAAACGTTATGACATGCGGACTATTTATAAAACGTGAACAAATTTAAATTACTCGGAATATTCTTCCCTAAACATATTTGAACATGAGTATTTAAAACTTTTACTTCCCACAAAAGGTGTGATTATCGTTCATGATTAACATTAAAGTGCTTTGAAGGTTAAGTAATGATTGTTCTCCTAACAACAATAACGTAGTAATTATCCTTCAGTTAAACTAACTGCCATCATTACACTCGCACATATCGACGGTCAAGGTTGACCTTTTCATTTATTAGGGGGAGGATATTCTGCATGTTTATCGATAGATCATAATGATTACAATTAATGGTAAAATTCATATTTCTATATACATTTGTTGTGCTGTGATTTTTACCATTTCTCGTAATATTTTCTCACAAGTTGGTCTAACTAAGTTTGCAGTCGGGAACGATAGTTGTGTTGACTTGTTTACTGAAGACATGGGAGGATGAATCATCTGTCGAGAGCCCACATTGCTGCAAGTAGTCGACCAAGCAAGGGAAATTTTACATCATTTGGGGTGGACAAAATATTTCAACAGATTGTAGGGATATGACATAAATATCACACTAGCATTTTTCCAAAACTTATAGAGGGGAGTCTCAATGATTCGAGACATACAAATTCCAGTCACTGAGTAAATTATAGTGGAGGTAACATGCCTTCCAAACAAAGGCACACAGTGGATCAGGAAATACACAACACTCAAGGAGGCTATGGAATCCTTCACAGAACTAGGAGAAGAATTCGACAAAAAAGGGAAAGGACTGAACTCCACTGCTCTCAGCGCACCATGGAGGGAGATAGCAGGAGTAATATAGATATATATCACATGTGATGGGAGATACAATGTGGTGAGACCGTGACACCTCAAACTACTAGCAACACTAAAACATAGGTCATTGATAAATTTTCCATTATTTTTTCAATGCCATGTTGCATGAAGTTGTCGCAAGGACCCAGAAGGCCAAAGACCCTGTCAATATAATTAGTCACTATGGACTAGTAAAATTAATAGTAAAGAAGGCCTTGAGCCATACACAAATAACTTGGGGAGATTTAATTGAGCCCGATAGGCCCCTACAAATTGAACAACCCGAAATCCACCATGAAATTCCCCCACAGGGAATTAAGGCAGCCCAGGTAGGAGGAGACAGTGACCAAATTGAAATTCCAGTACCCCAAGCTAAAATGGAAGCAGACCCCATCTAGTTGGTAGAAACTCAGACTATACAGCCAGAAACATCAAATAAGAAGAGACAAAGAACAATTTATGTTCTTGAAACCTCCATTGTGAAAAGAAGAAGGGGTAAAAAGACAACCCAACCTAAAATCACTAAGGAAACTATGCAAACAGAACATCCCTCACATGAAAATACTCAGGAAAATTCATAGATAGAGAAACCATCACTTGAAAGACTTACAGAACATTTTTTCAGAAGTTATGAAGTAGATATGGCTCAAGTACTAGGGAATTTAGGGATATCAATTACTGAAGACACAGACAGGTCTGGAGAACCCCAGCACTAACTTCCTCTCATTCAAACCCTGTCTTGGATCTTCCTGATATGGATATGCCATCTCCTAAAGGAATAGAACAACCAAAACCTCACATTGAGGTAAACAGTCCTTTAGAACAAATGGAGAACCCAAAAGAAATAGGGAAGCAATTACCAGTTGATCAAGGTGGGGAAGACCGTGAAAGTCCCCATAAACAAAAGAAAACAGCAGGCAAAGGAAACAATAAAATAAAAAAAATGAAACAGGAAAACAAGATATTGAGGAAAAGGGTTAAGAAAATAAAAGTATTAAAACAAAAATTTGGTAGATTAAAATAAATAATTAGACAACTTAGGAAGCAATTGGAACAAGCTGACAAGGCCCATGAGAAGAAGAAATCCAAGAAGCCTAAAGTAGAGGGACGAAATCCACTCCCCAGAAGGACAGTTCACACCAATTCTGTTGGAACCCAAATAGAACTACATGCTCCTTTAGCATCAGTTGAAAGAGAAACTCAGACAGAGGTTCTAGCAACAGAAGAAACATCTATTCAGATTGAAGGAGTGTTCCTTATAGATCTTCCTTCTCCTTTGGAAACAATTGAAATAGGAACCTAGACATATGCTCTAGCAACAATAGAGAGAGTTGTTCAGATTGAAGAAGCATTTCATTCCCCTAAACAGGGTGCCATTATTAGCAGGTTGGAAGTAGAATTGGTGCAAACTCAACAAACCCTAACTCAATGTAGAAGTGAAATGGTAACAATGCCAGAACATCAGAAATTTGTAAAACAACTTCAAGCCATGTCAGCAACAGAAAATGAGACTTTTGCTGAGCTCAACAGAGTTAAAGGAAGGGTGAATAAAGTACATGGCCAACTAGATGGAGCTTTGGAGAAAATCTCTTTGATTTTCTTTGTTTATTCTGATATAGTAGCTTGCAGGGATCATGCTACTAATTACACCTTATTTTTATTAGAATGTTATATGTTGCTAAGGGTAAAAACTATTAGAGAAGGAAAACCTTTTGAGTTCACCATTGTTTCTCATTTTGTTTCATGTTTTATAGAACAAGAGGATGGAGTACAATACTTTATATGTGAACTATACCTTCACAACTTCATCCTAGGAGAAAACAGAAAAGAAAACCCTAATCCTTTCACTGGGGACATACAGTTTCAAGTATTCTTGTCTTTTTCCAAAAACCAAACCAAGTGGGCCAAAGAACACAAATTTTTCATGAAAAAGGAGACTGGATTAGACCTATGGATTAGAGGGGAACCCCCTAAATCCCTTGATACTATTATGTAGCACAAAACATTCATGAAGAGGGACAAGGTTTTAGAATCTTTAGCTCCCATCCACAGACATGTTGTATGCTCAGGTTTACATTATTTTAGAGAGCTTAAAGAAGAAGCCATTTTTGTATCCAAACTAAGATGGGATGTCTCCTCAAATGCAGTCAAGAACAGGGGACCATTTGGTTTCAGAAATTTTCATGCAGCCACCTTCAAGTTAGAGAGGTATGCCAAAATGATCATGGATGAAGGGCTTGCCTAGATTGGATACATGTACACTCCTCCCATCATTTGGTACCCTCCAGAGGGTTATCAAAGGAATTATGAAATTCATAAGAAGGAGGAAGATGGTTCTTTTAAAGAGATTAAAGGTAAGAATGGGTTCATGAGTCCTAGAGAAAATACCTCTCCTCCCTTCAACATCATTGATTTACATGTAAACTCTCTGATTGCATGAGGACATGCAAAAAGGTAAGTTGGGGGGTATGTTGAGTTGAGAAAAAGGTACAAATATTCTCCTTATTACCATGGTTTATGATATATTCCTTATCGACTTTTCTATTAATTATAACTAATTAGGAAAGAAAATGATTAAAAAGTCTTTTAGAAATATTATTAAATGATATTAGATATTTTTTGAATTTTGGTTTGAATTTTATTCAGAAAATGAACAATTGTTGTTATCTCAAGACAATTAAAGATATCCCCGAAGATACATAAGCCATTGAAGATCGAAGGAATCAAGCACAAAGTAGTTTAGAGGAAGATTGACCCTTTATTTTGTAATCTTTATAAATAGTAAAAGAAATCCTAAGGATCTCTCGATCCTCAGGATAGCTTAATTTACTTATTTAATTGTAATATATAGAGGATGGTGAACAATAGAGAAATATCCAAGAAATTCAATCAAACATTCATATCTCTGAAGTGTTATGTACAACAATCTGCTGTAAATGATTTACCAGTTGTGGAATTAATGAAAGCATTGAGCGTTTTGATCATCTTTGAGTACTAATTTTTTTGTAGCAGTACCTTCTGAAGACCATGGGCCCAATTGAAAGGAGTTATTGTCTCATATGTAATTGTATCAATTCTATTTCAGTTCTGTGATTTGAATTTCCTTGCAACAGTTAAGATACATTCGTGAGTGTGTTGATTCTTTTATGAATTAGTTATGATGTTCATTTGCAAGGGATATATGTTTCATTTAAAGATTATCGATTGTTGTTCCATTTCCAATTGCTTTTAGTTTATCTCTTATGAATTCCTTTCATTTTTCGCATACGTTGTTCCTTTTATCAAATTTGCATTTGTTTTTCCTTTCGTTTAATTTACATTTGTTGTTCCTTTCGTTTAAGTCACATTTGTTTTTCCTTCTTAGATATACAGTAGATCATTGTTCTTTCCAGTAGGTTAAATAATCATTGAAAGATTGATTCATTAAGCATTTTCACAGATTAGATTCATGTTTCTTAGATTAATGAATTCGTTGTATGTTATTGCTTGAATTACAATTCTGTTGAGTGAGTTATCATTTTTAGAGTTTTTAATGAATGAGTAAGAAATTGACTATTGCAGTAGCTTAGATCGACTTAGATTTAGTTTAGTTAAATTATATACATGACTTAAACCTATACGACTATCTGCATAGACTTTGTTGACATTCTTGAAAGAAAATATGAATCCTCAGTTGATAAATTAATGTCAAACAAATGTTTTTAGGACATTTTTAGATCTCAACACCTATACTCAAGTACTGGATGATATATGCAAAGTAGTCATCGACGATCTGGATTGAAAATAATTGTGCATCCAGAAAGTTTTCTTCGAAACTTGTAGGTTCCTCTCGGTTCATGAGGTGGTTAGGTCCTGCATTTAACTTTCCTAACTTGACTATTACTTCAAAATAAAATTCTTGAAATAGGAGTAACCATCGAAAGATTCTCCCCCCCCAACACTGAATTATTGAATAATTATTTAAGGGATGAGTGACCTACATATTAAATTTTTTTCCCAGTAAGTAGTGTCTGAACTTCTGCAATACATAAAACATAGCTAGGCCTTCCCTCTCTGCAGTATTGTAGTTCTTCTCTGATTCTGATAGTTTTCTGCTCGCGAATGCTATAGGATGATCCAAATATCCTTCTCCTAGTTGTGCCAAAATAGCTCGAGTGCTATGGATGATGCATCTACATGTACTTGGAATGTCTTCTTCCAGTGTGGAAATACTAGTATTGGCACGACGACCATTTTTTCTTTCAACGTATCCAGACCGTGTTGAGAATCTTCATTCCACTGAAACTTTGTATCTTTCCTTAAGAGTTTCTCCATTGGCATGGTGATCTGCGCACACCTTTTGATAAATTTTCTGTAGTATCCTATGTTTCTCAATGTCTCCCTTAGTTGACGAACTGTTTCTGGTGGTGGCAAGTTAACAATTACTGCAATCTTTGCAGGATCTACTAGTAAGTCTTGTTTGCATACTATATGGACCAATAGTATCCCAAACGGTTTTCTGAAGATACATTTCTTGATTTTTAATGATATCTAGCACTGCCTACACCTTTCTAACATCAGTCGCAAGACCTATACATGGTCTTTCAATAGACTATAGTCTGTCAAATCGTCCAAGTATACTTATAGAAATTGGTGGATGAATTCCTTAAATGCGGCTAAGACTACTCTGGAAAATATTGTTGGTGCATTCTTCAGTCCAAATGGCATGACTTTGTATTGGTAGGATCCCCATTTTATAGCAAACATGGTCTTGTATCTCTATTCCTGTGCTATCTTGATCTGGTGGTAGCCTGAGAATCCATCGGTGAATGAGTAAACTTTATGTCCTCCTACGTTTTCCAACAGTTCGTCTGTAAAAGGTCTAGGGAATGGGTCATGTAGGCATGCATCATTTAACTTCCTCAAGTCGACGCATATTCTTATCCTACATTTTTTTTTCTCCTGAACTATCATCGGTCTTATCCATTCTGATTCTTCCACAGGTTTTATGATTCCAACTTCGAGCATTCTATCGATCTCAGCTCTAACTTTCTACTTATATATTGGGTTTAGTCTGTATGGTCATTGTCTAAACGGTCTTGCTTCATCTCTGAGTGGTATATTAATTTCTCCCAGCTCTCATTCTATTCCCTTCATTTATGTAAATGTTGTGGGAAATAGATCATTGTATTCACACAGTAATCCTATTATGCTTTCTACTTCTTGCTCATCCTAGTAGTTTTCAATGATGGCCATTTTGGGGTTCTCCACTGTCCCGATGTTGACTTTCTTCACCTTGATTGGCATAGAAATTAGTTCTGATTTTAAAGGTGGATCTTCCACTTCTCTTTCACCTTCTACTTCCTTGATTTGAATATCCTGCGGATCATCTTCATCTGGTGATTCTTCCTATACATGGTAGCATGTTAACAGTTATTTCATTGTTTGTTTGTACCTCTATTGTTCCTCTATTATACAAATGAATTATGGTTCCTTAATGAATATCACCCCTCTTATCCACTGAAGTGTTGCGTCTATGTTGGGGTTGCCATGCTCGAATGAGAAAGTGACTATAAAATTTTGTTGCAATACTATCCAGCTAGCAGCTCCTCTGCACAAATCCTGGTCCTTATACCAATTTGCTAGTATGCCTTCTAAGGTATGTACAAAATGATGAGGCCATTCCTATGGAGGTGTCATTTTCCATAGCACTCTCTACTTCTCCAAGTGGTCTGCTGGTGCCCCCTATCCATCATACTTCTACTGTTGGCTTCTTCTCTTTTCTGCACCAAACCTTATGCGTAGTAGCCACTTTCATTGGTACCAATCCTTGATTGTTTCTTTATGTGCACCCCACCATCTTGCAGGTGTGGCCTTGAGTGCTTTATCGAGTGATAAGAGTCTTTGATTTTCTATCACTTCATCCTCGTATTGTGCCAAGAATAATTCTAGATCATTTACTCCATGGAAACTGAGTGGTTCCCTTATCTTTGTACCTACCCATCTTACTACGCGGTCTATTCTTGCACATCTTCTTGTGGAAATTGTGTGTAGCCTTTGTTGCTAGTTTTCTAACCCTATATCTGAGTCTGTCACACATGAAGTAATGCTTCACCAACTGAGTATCCCATCTGCAATTGGGTTTGTGTAATCCTCATTGCACGCAGTTATTCTGTACAACTAGTTTATTTCCTCTAAGTCTAATAAAGTAGGTTCTACAAACCTTTCCCCTTCTGATGGGTCTAATGGCACTATGACCCTCTATTCTCCTGACTCGAATGTCATTTTTTGTGTCTTTAATTTTGTTATGGTCTGGTTATCAAACACCCAATCCAAGACAATCAATTTTGGATATGGTGTTCTGTCGTCCACTATTTAAATCACTTCGAAGTCTGCTTTGGTGCACACTCCATCCAGGTCTACTGTCAATCCTTTCAGTCTGCCAATTGGCAGAACTCTATGTTGGTTTGCTAGTTTCAGCTGAACAGGTGAATATCCTAATGTGGGATCTCCCATACATTGCCATGTCTTATTTGGTAATACATTGACTTCAGATCCTAGATCCAGTATGATATCTCCCATGTTGAAATATCCAATGTTGGCATTCATCCTGAACTCCCTACTTGTTCTTCTCCTTGTATGTAGGTGATTGACTATTTTTTGTTCTAGTTTTCTTTTTGTCTCTATGCTACATATTTCTAATATATTTTTCAATATTTTTACAGAGGATGGGTCATTCAATAGTTTTACACATGATTGAAAAAATCCTTTGATTGTACTTACTTGTCCCAGGGGTTGCACTTCTTTGGTATGATCCAATAATGGAGGCATCTCGTACTCTGGTGCTTCCTTGCTCTGCTACGTAGTTGAAGTAGATGCGGTGTCTTGCTTCAATAATTATTGTCTGTCTTACTTAAATGTTTCCTTCTTGTTCTACGCATCAAACTATCTCGTTGGTTCGACATTCTTCTTCACCTATTTGTGTTGTACTGGCTCTTGTCAGGCTCCATCATTTCCTGTTTTAGCACCTCCATGCATAACTATGTTGATGTTTCATCCTTCATCCCTTGCTTCCACTAAAATCCATTGAACGTTCTGGTTGTTCAGATTTCTCTTTTCCTGGATCTTACCGAGTAACGTAGGACATTCTTCTGTGTCATAATCCGATGCGTGATAATACATACAAGTCATTGGTGGAACTGGAAATTCTCTTGCATAATCTCCTAGTTTTTGATAGTTGTGATCTACCACTGGTCCTCTACCTCTTCCAAAACCTCCTCTTGCTCATCCTCCACCTATGTAGCCAGCTTGATCTCCTCTTGGCGCATTATATGGAGGATCATGATTGTACTACGTGGTGTTGTACTGAGGTTGTGTTGTGTTGTATTGTAGCTACGCGGTATTATATGGTTGTTGTGCAGTATTATATTGCTTATGCATAGTGTTTTATGGGGCTGGAACTTGGTTAAACTGTAGTGTGGCTTTCCCAGTCATTGTTTCTTCCTACACCCTGTATGTATATGATGTCCTCTCTCCCATCAAATCCATAGTTCTACAATATTTGTCATCATGTACCACTAACTTGAAAAAGTTGCAATATGAACTCTTTGGGACTGTCTGGTATTTCTGCATCATTAGGCAGTGATATGGATCATGGCTCGGTTTCTTACAGATTTCTCACCATAGTCCTGCTATTGGTAACATATTTGGCATTTTGGTTTCCATATACTGTGCGAATGTTGGACATTCGTTCTTGTGGTGTTCTTCTGTCTTGCATGTAGTACACCAGAAAACTTCTCGTTTGTCCTTACTTTTATTTTTGTTTAGCTGGAACATTAAGTTCTTCAAATTCTTTTTCATCTCTTCGATGGCTGGATCCATCTGTTGATATTGGTTTTCTTCCAGTTGCAAGGCTTCCTGTAGAGCCTCTGTCCGTGTCTGAAACTTTTGTTGTCACAATGGGTATTTTAAGTGTGGTGGCAGTGAATTGATGAATAGATGCCTTTGTTGCATATCGGTCATGAGATATTTCAACTTTCCATTCAGTTGCTTGAATCTATGGTCAATCTACCATATGGATTCTCTTAGTTTCTGTCTAATTTCTATCGTCTCGTTCATGTACTGATCCTATGAAATTGGCTTCTGAAACTTGTTTATCAACAATTTCTTGATGTCCGCAATTGTTCTGGTTGTCCCTGGTGGATTGTTTGTAGCTAAACTCATATACCAATCCAGTGCGTGATCCCTTAGTGTAAACGCTAGCTGTGAAAGTTTAGTATCTTCGTCTGTGATTTGCTTTCCTTCCCAAATATTTTCACAGATAAACAAATGTTTTTTCAGGTCCTCCAATGCTTCTCCTTTGAATTCTAGTAACCTGATGGTGGGATCGTGTCCTGCCATCATGAATGTTGAAATACTACCTCCGCGTGGTGTAGATACTTGACTAGTGTTTCCCAAACTGACTCCTCCAGTTGTTGTACCTTGTGTGGATGTACTTCCTATTGTCTTTATTCTCCTGAAATTCGGTTGTCTAAATGGTGGTGTTCTCTTTGGTGTATTAGTCGCACATGGGTTTATGGGTTCCACACCAAAATTAATATGGATAGGATTTTTGCCTTCTCTTCCTACTCTTGGACCTCTCATCTTCCTCTCATATGTTGTGCGCAAGATTTCCTCAATCTTCTCCACAGCTTGGAGATCCTCTACCTCTTCTTCATCACTTTCCAAGCCTTCCCTCGCGGCTACGACTCTCTTCTTGGTGTTCACCTTGTATTGGTAGGGTACTCCACTACACATCTTTCCAATTGTCACCATAATCTTCTTGATATGGTATTTGTCCATTATGATTGGGTCTAAGGGTTCCTCCTTCTTTCCTTTATCCACTCCTTCCATTTCTCCTCTTCTTGTCAGTGCTTCCCCCCTTCCCCCATGCACGCAGGGAAGTTTAGATGTCTGAATCCATTGTCATTACACCTTTGTTATATAGAAGTATACAACGATAGAATATAACTTCCTCGAGGCCCACATAGAAGGTCTTCCTCTGTTGTGATGTAGGACTTCATTGTATCTACTGCAATTTTTTTTATAAATCCTGCTACAATATTGTTGAGCCAAAAATCTACTGTGCAGGTGAATTTGTTGTCCACCTGCTATAACTGTTCAATCTAAACTAAGGTCCACTCTAACTGTCAGATCCATTTTGTTGCATCATTATCCTTCAACTTGAATATCCACTCCTGTAATAAATTTGGAAAATCACAGAAAATACTTCATGCAGATCAATAAACATGTATTTCTCAAGATATTTGTGCGGTGTTACACTAGGGTTTGTGTTACCTTTCTACGCAAATTCCATCTCTTTTTTCTTCAACCATATTTCGATATCGGTTTTTGTGGGATTCCACATTCTGAACATCCCCTTCTAGCGATGCATTCTTCTCATCGTCCGATTCAGTATTCACTTGACCCACCTTCCGCAGATCTTACAAATTTTCAACAAATCCTACCTACTCAATCCTATATTGTTCCAAATGATGGAAACATAACCATTTTTTTGTTATTATTCTATCTGATTTTATACATTTAACTTTATTGACCTAGGGTTCATGTCTACTGGGGTTCCAACAAAGACTCTAAAACTATCGGACCTCTTCGTGAACCATAAGGCAACGCAGCGAACAGAGTGCACTGCGCAGTCTCACCTGAGATAGTATTAATGGGTGATTGCAATACTCAAGTGTTTACAGTCCAGGATTGAGTGGAGGTATAAGAAGTGTGCATTGAGAGCTCTATTTAACTTATTAAAGCAATAAACTATCATTCAAGATTATGCATGGAATATAATCAACTCATAAATTCAACATACTAATATCTACTTAGAAACATTAAAGAAATGCATGAATTCAATCACATAACACATGTTTTACCATGGTTCACCCCCTCTTAGGCTACGTCCACAAATATATGGCTCTTAAGCTCTTCTATTATATAATTTCAAAAACTATAGCGCCACACGCTTTATGACTCTTCTCAGTCAGGTCGAGATCTATTATGAGGTGGACTAGATCTCACCAGGATCCTCAACCTACAATCTAACCTTGAAGATCTACCCTCCTTCTTCTTCCCCAGCTCAACATCTTACACAATTATGTCGTATATCAAAATATTATAACTTGATACACTATATCTTTCGATAGCTCTCTCTCCCAACTCTCTCGTCTCTCTCTATGAAACCTAGTTATCTATATTTATGCATTTTTGGCTCATCATCCATTATAGTGTATTGAAAAAACCCTAACCCTGACATCGTTAGGTATTCCATGCATGCGTGTGTGTTTCTCTTCCTTCCAAGTGTCGGTTTCCTTGTGCATGCCTTCCTTCCCCAAATAGCCTTTCTTTCTTCTTTGTCATGCTTTGAATAGGCATATAACTCATTTTATAAATGGTTAAGATGAAAAGATGTTATAGAATAAATAAGAGAGGTATGTATTCTAGGATTTTGATATATGTGAAGACAAAAATAAATTAAAATTTGTAAATAATATTAATTTATAAAAAAAACTATATATTTGGAATATGCATAGATGACTCTATCTATGTCTATAGTTTGGTCAATAACTAATTTGTGTAGCCTATATAAAAATAACGTCAAAAACATAGATATAGAGAGGTATTAAAAAACATGGAGGTTTTTATCAATTTGTAGACCGAACCACTAGGTTTGTCATCCTGAACTGAAATCTGAGGCAGCCAAATCATCATACACATTCGCTAAAGTTTTTACTCCCACCAAAAATAAATTGAATTCAAAAGAATGTGCACGTTCTCTAGGAACACACGTGTTCCTAAAGTGTGTGTGTGTTCCTAAAACATGTGCACGTTATTAGGTATAATAACATGCACACAATTTTGTTAACACTAAATAAATCTCTCTCTCCCTCTCTCTCTTTCTTTCTCTCTCCCCCTCTCCCTCCCTCCCTCTATATTTCTCTCTCTATATGACCTATA
>JASDQU010094750.1:26647-37643 GCA_032191745.1 Picea mariana | reverse complement strand
ATCCTCTGTACATTCTTCATGCCATTCGCTGTCTATTACATATTTACCAACAGAGGTACAGGTTGATGCATGGTTGATGTATGGTTCAGATTTATTGGTACAGGTTTACAATGGTATATCTCACAGTGATAGTGTGATAGTGGTTCCATCATTCTACTTCTACTTCAGGGTGGCAATACGGGGCAAGGACAGGTGGTTGTAGCCACCTTCTGGTTGTAGCCTCCTTCTGGTTGTAGCTAGAGAATTGGGGAGTTGGAGATTCCCTCAGGTTGTAGCCTAAGAAACTAGGCGGTTGGAGGCTCCCAGTTGTAGCTGGAAAACAAAGGAATTTGGTGCTTCCAATGATTGTAAATCTTCAAGACATATAAGAAAAAGCATTCCATGGTTTTCTCCTGATTTCGGTTTCCATGTAAAACATTGGTGTACTGTGTATGTGTGTGATTGTTTATTTCTTACTTCTCATTATTGGATAATAATTCTACATTGATATAACATTTGAAGAAAGAGGATTATAATTATGCTATTACTGATTCACCCCCCCTCTCAGTAATCCAACACCTATTATCATCCATGGAACATCGAATCAAGAAGAATTTGAAGTTATTAGGTTTGTTGAGAACAACACCCCTTTTCCACTTTTTTAAGGAATGACTTGGATCGAGAAGGATCGAAGAAGAAGGAAATTAAAGGAAGAAGCTACAGAAAATAAAAAGAAAGAACTAAGGGATTCCATAGCTATAAGAATAGATTGACTGATGGAAGAACGAGAAGTTGAATCGAAGCAGCAAAATGAAAGATAACTAGCTATCAAGGTTGAAAGCGCGCAAGAAGGTGTGAAGGACTTATCCTTGCAAGAAGAAAGTATATCCACCCAGGAAGTGATAAGAAAAGAGGTATTACCTTTGAACCCTTTGAGAGCACATCAACAGTGAAAAGCTACTATACTAAGAGAAGATAAGAATAAGAATAGAAAGAGGAACCTAGAGAGTCAAATCATAGGAAAGAAGGCAAGGAAGCTAAGTAAGAAGAAAGCCAAGTTGGAAAAACTACACGTTGTTCCAGAGAAGACTTTGTAGGAGGCAGGCTTGTAGGCTCTGAACCTCGCTGGAACAGCAGAACCGTGTGGAATGGGACTTCATTGTGGCAAAGCTATATGACCATTCGAGGCACCCTGACTATTAAAGAGACACTCCAAATGACTAGGAAACACATTTATGGGTGACTAGACCATGTTTGGGATATTGAGACTGCTCCCTAATAAACTGATTCATATCAATTAAGTCATTCCTACCTGTTGGAGGAATCTGTTATGACACTTGCTTATTGAACCCGTCGGATGCTGTGTCGGGACCACTTTTTTCCACCCATGATTATCTGAGTGAAAGACCAGGGATACGAGTTCCATTTTAGCTAGTTACTGGTGTTTATCACATTTGTCACCTGGAAAATGCCAGAAGGAGAATCCTTCCTGGAGATAGAACCATCGAAGCTATTGGCCGCAAATTTCTCCACTCTATGGTACATGAATGACATGTCAAAGAAGTGGCAGTCGAATGCAATGTTCCACGCCTATTATTAGCAATTGAAGGTTGCTATTAATTCCTTCCCACGCATGAATCTACAAACATTGGACCAATACATACCAATGGCTAAGTTTCACACAAATCAACACTTTATCTATATCACTGCGTGCAGGGATGAGAGAAAGGAGGAGTTACAGTCCTATTATAAGTTGACCGACGAAGATATGGAGGAGATCATCAAGGAATGGCCGCAAATTTCTCCACTCTATGGTACACGAATGACATGTCAAAGAAGTGGCAGTCGAATGCAATGTTCCACGCCTATTATTAGCAATTGAAGGTTGCTATTAATTCCTTCCCACGCATGAATCTACAAACATTGGACCAATACATACCAATGGCTAAGTTTCACACAAATCAACACTTTATCTATATCACTGCGTGCAGGGATGAGAGAAAGGAGGAGTTACAGTCCTATTATAAGTTGACCGACGAAGATATGGAGGAGATCATCAAGGAATGGCCGCAAATTTCTCCACTCTATGGTACACGAATGACATGTCAAAGAAGTGGCAGTCGAATGCAATGTTCCACGCCTATTATTAGCAATTGAAGGTTGCTATTAATTCCTTCCCACGCATGAATCTACAAACATTGGACCAATACATACCAATGGCTAAGTTTCACACAAATCAACACTTTATCTATATCACTGCGTGCAGGGATGAGAGAAAGGAGGAGTTACAGTCCTATTATAAGCTGACCGACAAAGATATGGAGGAGATCATCAAGGAATGGTCAACAGAGTTCCTTGTACCAGTTGATGATGTATAACTCTCTGACCCTGACATCATTGAAATCACCTTGGTCACCTGAGTCAAGCATGTCAGACAGACCAGCGTGAAGAAGAAGAAGAATAAGGAGGAAGTTCAAAACATAGAAACTGATGAGGAGGACAATGCATCAGAAGAAAGTAGACCTGAATCACCCATGGGAGGAGGAGGAGGAGACAAAGTAAATCAAGAAGGAGAAAATAAAGGAGAAGGTGAAGTTACACCACTAAAGGATCCCCCTACTGAGGTCGAAACATCAAAGAAGAGGAAGGTTTATCCACAGAAACCCTTAGCAAAAAAAAAGACCTTCACAAGTAAGCCTCAGATGGAGGCCAAAATCACATAATATGATATAATCCTAGTCCATGGAGTGATGGAAGATGCGTCCGAAGACCTATTACAAAGATATGGCATGAAGCAGGAGGAGATGTATGTAAGAATTGAGAAGGAAGTACAAGAAATTCAGCGTGCCATTCAATTGAGCCATGTAGTATCTATTGTGCCTTCCCCAATGGAGACTGTAGAGTTGGGGGATGAACCATCCCAACTTCAATGAATTGTGGATGCAACAGAGTCTCAGCTTCATTGAGTCCAAGAAGAAAAGGATCAGGCTATAGAAGCCCTGAAGAAAGAGAAAGAGGAGATATCAGAGCAACTGCAAGTTGAGTGGTACTGTGTAACCGCATATGAAAATGAGAGAGATGAGTTCTTGGATATGCTCGAGGGAGACAAAGTGTAGATATAGAAATAAAAATACCAGCTTCTCGTAGAGTAGACTGCAATCAAGGAAGTAGTGAGAAAATCACTTCGCTCTGTGCTAGGCTCGGCACAGGAGGAACATGAGACAATTGAGGTTCAAGTGACGAAACTCACTGAGGCCATCTGGTAGCTTCAAGAAAGGGTAATGGATTTGGAGCTTCAAAAAGTACCTAGCACTCCGTAGGAAGTTCACGATGAGAGGGAGGAAGCTGCTAAGAGTGCAGTTGGAAGGATCAAGGTCCTCACCTTAGAATTCAAGCAATTGAGTGATCGAAGTGTGCAAACCTATGAAATTCTCTCATAAGACCCAGAGCTGAGGGAACTGGAAGCACAGTTGCAAGAGGTGCAACAATAGGCATCCACAGTGCAGGTGCAGATGAAGCTAATCACTGTTGTCGAGCGAATGAAGAAATCATAGGAACAGTGTGCATCCTAGCAGTAGATTACTTCCATCTAGGTCAGATTCATGGAGGTCACATAGAGGCTACAATTGGTGCAGGAGGAAGCCTGTGTGGTGTTTAAATATATTGAAGGGAAAGGAGCGCAACAGGACCAAGTAGTTGCGACAGTGGAACAATGCTTGGAAGGGCCTATTATAGAGAAAATGATCCAGGAGTTTTCTAAGAAGGAATATAGGACGAAGAAACAAGTTGAGGTATCTTGAGCCAAGCTCGAGGCCTTCGAAGAAACACTACCCAAATTTGAGTGACTCGGGACGAGTCACAGGTAAGTGCTAGGGGTATGTTGGCCCTTGACCAAGTTTTGAGGAAACATTGGTCGGGATTGACCACTTTTGGGACTTCGACGCAGTGGTCGAAGATGGAGTGCCCAGGTGGAGTTGAGATAGGATCTCATTTATTTTGTGGGCTTGTGGACCCAACAAAGGGTTCATTAGGGTTTATGTAATGGGTTATGGGATGTCGACCCATGGGTTTACCCATGTTTAATCCTTTTTGTAAATGTATAAATATGTAAGGATGTAATGTAGAAGTATTCTTAGTGCAAGAGGTGTAAGTATCTATGTTCTAAGTCAGTGGCTAAGTGCAAGATTCAAGTAGTTCTGAGTTCTTTGTGCAACAGAACATGTATATAAGACTATGTGCTTGATAGAGGAGTTGGCTCTATGCCTTGACTTGATTTTGGGGAAGGTGGATCTAGTGCGTAGTGCACTGATCACCTATCCAGTGTGAAGTTTGGCTCTGTGGCTTAGTGCACATGACCATAGGAATGCAAGAGATTGAAGACTAATAGAAGAAGAAGAAGTCGTTGGTCGATGTAGCCCCACACTAGGGTGAGCCATGTAAATCTTGGGTTGATGGTTTCCTTTGTGCTATAATGTTTATGTTGTGGATTTTCTTAGTGCATTAAAATTTATGAATGATAGATAGATCTATGAATTCTTAGTGATTCATCTATGTTGAATATGTTAGATCTGACTTATGTTTCTAAGTGTGACGTATATTCTATCATTTTTACGGCGTCGATCTGTACTTAGGGTGTGATCTGCAATGTGAATAGAGAAAAGGAATTAAAGTGTGTTGTTCCTAAGTGATCTATGAAGTGTTACAATCATATATCTATGTCCCAGCTTGGTTACAGACACTTGAGTCCTATAATCCCCCCTGCTTCTACCTTGGGTGATACTGCATATGCTTCGCAGGTGTTGCTGAAAGGGCTAGTAGCTAGGGTTTTTTTGGTGCGTTGTTGAATATTTGAACCCTAGGTATGCCCAAGTCCATGGCTAAGTGAAAGAGGAAAGTAGTTATAAGTTTCTTTGTGCAACAGAACATGTATGTAAGGCTTTGTTCTTGATATAGGAGTTGGCTCTGTGCCTTGACTTGATTTTGGGGAAGCTATATCTAGTGCGTAGTGCACAGATCACCTGTCCAGTGTGAATTTTGGCTCTGTGGCTTAGTGCACAGGAGCATAGGAATGTGAGAGATTGAAGACTAATAGAAGAAGAATAATTCGTTGGTGGACGTAGCCCCACACCGGGATGAACCATGTAAATCTTATGTTGATGGTTTTCTTTGTGCTATAATGTTTATGTTGTGGATTTTCTTAATGTATTGAATGTTATGAATGATATATAGATCTATGAATTCTTAATGCTTCATCTATGTTGAATATGTTAGATATGACTTATGTTGCTAAGTGTGATGTATATTTTGTCATTGTTACGGTGTTAATCTGTACTTAGGGTGTGATCTGCGATGTGAATAAAAGAAATGAATTAAGCTGTTGTTCCTAAGTTATCTGTGAAGTGTTATAATCACATATATGTGTCCCATATTGGTTACAGACACTTGAGTCATGTAACCCCCCCCCGCCTCTACCTCAGGTGAGACTACATATTCTTCATAGGTGTTGTCGAAAGGGTCGGTAGTCAGGGTTTTTTTGGTGCATTTTTGAAGTGTTGAACCCTAGGTTTTCCCCTGTTCCAACAATGAATCACCAACTACTTTCCCAGAAATCAGCACTCAGGATTGGAACAGATCACCAATAATCCTATTCTTTTGTAATATGTAATCCAGTTAGTTAGATTTTTATTCGACCATATCCTAGTCATTAATGATAGGATCAGATGTAATTATGGTATAAATACTTCTCACTTAGAAGTATTGAGGGTTGATTTTTGCGCCCAGGAAGCTATCTTTGTAATTTTTTTGAGAAGATCGACTAGTAATAAAAAGAAAGATTCATAGGATTCTTGCATTTGGATGTTGGTGATGTTTATATTTCTTTGTTAATGTTTATCTTACTCTATAATCATTTTGTTTTATGTTTCTAATCGTTTAAAGGAAGTTAATGAACAAAATTTGTCTCAGGCACTATGTTTCTGGTCTTTAGCGATCTCCATGTTATTCATCTGATATTAAGTAAATAAATTCTTAATTGCTTCTTTTCTTGGTTGATTATCTCACCTATTCTATCTTTCCACCACATTTAATTCTAAAAGATCCACATTCTCACTATCTCACCCTGTGAAGAAATATTATAAAAACTGTATCTGATCTTAAACTTTAACACAGACCCCATAGCCCAATGGATGTTTAATGCAATACTTCATCCAATATTCATAAACAAAACAACAAAATCAGATTATCACAATTATCCTAATATCTAAAACTCAACCATATCTAAATCCTACAGAGATATCCCTCTTTGAAACTGGCAGGGATAGATCCCAGTTTCGAAGTGGTTTTGGTAAGTTACCTTTGTTAATTTATTCTTCCCTTAAAAACCTCTGGGAATTATAGAATGCCAACACATCGATCACCAATATTTCCATGAGGATGCAGATATGTGGAAAATCTATCAAAAATACCTCAACGTCTTCACACACCCTCAATACCTCGACCTTCCATCAATCAATACCACAAACATTTCCATAAGGTCGGGTTGTCTTCAAACCGAGTTGTTTCATTACCTTTAATGACATGAAATTTTTCGAGGTCATTGATGGGTGTTCTATATGCACTAAATCCCTCAATTAAATTGTCAACCTAGGGTAAGTAAACTTAGAGTTGTAGCATTGTATGTGCCAAGGCAGAAAAGTTAATGGAAGTATGGTCTAACTAAGTGGATGATCTATCTAAGAATTAATCTACTTAAGAAATGAATCTTTTAGTTTTATCAATTAGCAAATCCTTTTAATGAACTTGAACTATTTTCCCTAAGCAACTTCAAATAATGAATCGATCGATTATTCCTAAAGAAGAAAATCATAACCTACTTTGAACAAGTTAATCTATTCAACCTAATGAGAAACAAAAAGTAAATTACTTTTGATCTTTTATCTTTAAGAAATAAGAAAACAAACAACTAACCTATCAAAACTATTTAGCAAGTAACTCTATTCTTAAAACAAAACTCATAATCATTTCTATTTTGGAAGAGAGAAATATTAACCTACTTAATAAAAAAGCATCATGACTATATTCAAAAATTAATCAAAACTATTCTTAATTTGCAATAACAAGAAATTCAAACATGATGATTATCTCTTCGGTGCCTAATAACATCACAATGGAATATGACTATTAGTGGAAGTTCAAGAGGGATTTATTCAATGTTGACTTCTACAGAGAAATGAAAAGTGTGAATTAAGAAATCTAACGAAAGCTTTGCCATCATAGAAGACAAATTAAATATCCTGAAAATCCATGTGATATCTAAATTTCATGCATCAATCATCGATGATTAAAAACACTTATATACTAATTCAAGCACACTCTTATGCTAACTCAAATGAATTTACAAAATTATAAACTTATGACTAAAAATCTTAATTCAAATCCAATATTCTAATTAAAATTGCAATTCACTTCTAGAACTAAGATTTCATAAACTGAGCTAATCCTATCATTAAAAACTCAGATTTCAAACTAAAATGATTTTACAAATATAATCTAAAAATCTATTTTTATCCTAGCATACTAAAACAAGATTGATAAACAAAATAGATATATTAAAGCATAACTTGAACTGAGAACTAAATCTAGCTTAATTACAACTATTAGAACGTGCAATTATTTATCCATCGAAGCTTGCAAAAGAAACTTTGCCTAAACTAATCCTCTGTTTTAAATACTACTCTATTATAATTTGCAGAAATCAATTTAAAATGTTAAGACATCATCTAAGTTAGTAGCTTGCAAGCCAATTGTTGATAAATAAGAGACATAACATGACAAATAAATATCTCCTATAAGCAACCTACAAAAGAAGAATTAGACAATTAAATTATAAACAACAAACACAGTATTTAAAAAACTACAAAATACATATAACAAAGAAATGAAGTAACTTATAACTACACAAATTAAACACACGATATATCTATCTAAACAATCACCCACACCACCGGTGGGCCCTTCAGTAGGTCGTGCCTACTCTTCAACAGCAAAATGTAGGCTCAAAACAACACAATTTTGTCATTAGTTTAAAAAAACATAGTCTAAACATAAGTTTTCAAATATGTCTCAGTTACACAATGAAACGTCTTCTTAAAATTATGTCTCATGTTCTGGCCACTACTGGTGGTATTTATAGCAAATTACAGTTCGAGAGGTCGACCACTGGAAGGGTTGACCTCCTCTAAAATGGTAAACATCCATTAAATGTGCTCTAACAACTTTCGCTTCTAGAAAATGAGTAAGCCACTAAGAGATTAGAATAACCGCCTAATCTGAGATGTCATGAGCTCTATAGCTAGAGGCCACAAGGGGGCACAAAACCCAGGTCATCGATTCTCCCATCACAAGATGCCAATGTGACAACTGCCAACTCACCTACGCTCCAAGTGTTGGATCACGTGCCGAATGGAGTGTCGGATCGCGTACCAGATGGGGTGTTGGATGAAGTGTCGAATGAGCTACTGGATGGAGGATCAGACTACGAATTCACCCTATTACACACAAATCACATATTGTATCCTTGTAAAAATTAAATCGAATTGAATTTAACTCTAAACCATTGCAAAACATTGATTACACATACATGTTATAAATCCATGATAAATTGATACAAAATCCTTTGAAAACTCCTTCAAAATGGTCAACAACATATACAATACCGGTGCAAAAAGGATTCAACTATCGCAAAAAAACAATCAAAATATGATCCCAGCACTACCCCCATGCCTAAGGATTTGCAAGTCCCACTACAAACAAAAATGAATTACCCAACATGACTAGACTTGCTGAGGAGGGGGTGTATTAGCTTTAGAAGCTTCTTGTCCTAAAGACTTTGTCTTGGCCCTCTTGCGATGTTTCAATTATGCCTGGAGGCTACAATTTTCATTGGTCATTTGATCAACCAAATGTTGGAGGCAATTCACTTTTTCTTGTAATACCGCATTGTCGTGGTGGAGATGCCTATCCATAGTCTTTTGCTCTTCCAATTGTTGCAGCAACTGAACATTTTCTTGTTGTAATTTTTCAATGACTGGAGTATGATCAGATGTCTTGGAGGAGGGCTTGAATCCCTTGATGGATGTAGAGAATCTATCGGCTTTGGAATCTGGTATAGGCATCTGTGAGGTAGGAGTAATAGAGGGTTTATGAGAGGAAATAGGTTCATATTTTACTTCTCTATCAGGCTCCAACTCTTCTATAGAAACTTCCCTAAGTATTTTATGGGGACTTTCAAGATCAGAAGATACTTGGATAGGATATGAAGTGCTTGGGGGTTTTACATTAGGATTTCCACTTTCACTTCAGGTACTTTTTTGAAAATATCCTCCTTTGAATCGATTGGCTTCTCTTATATTCATAGGGACTACAGGGAAATCTTGTTGAATTGCCTCTTGTAAATTCTTGGGTTGAGGATCAATAGATGTTTAGGGCATTGGATAATTATCAATAGGCTTTTTAGTTTTCTTTCCCGATGAGGTTGCAGTGGAATCAACATTTTTCTTGGTATTTTCTTCAGGTAGAGAGATAGCTTGAGTAGGAGGGTTTGTATTCTTTGGATAATGAGGCTTGGATGGTGTTATCACTCCAAGAAACCCTCTGTGGTTGCAGACTAGAGGTTCTTGGTAACTTAAGAAATTATTTTTTTTGTATTTTATGAATGTGGATCAATGGGACAACTCAATATAGCTTAAGGCATTCAAACATGAAAATGATAAACAAATAGACAGTGCTCTCAATGATTGATTAATCAGCAGATAACTTTAAAGTGGGTGGAGAACGAACTGTAACTAAACCAAATGCAAAGCAGGGTCTAAGAGACAATCAAAAGACTTATTATCAGGCTATGAGATAAAGAATGGGATGACATCCATTCAAAGCTTGACAACACAGATAATAATGAAGGAGAAATGATGGAAAGCTGACAATCAAAAATGAAAGAAACCTGTGATCTGTATTAGCATAAAAGTTTGATTACAATAGCTAATCTTCTATCCAAAATCGAACCTCTAGAACTCCAAATGTCTTTGGCTTTATAGCCTCTTACAATCAGTTTCAGATCCTAAAACAATGGATCTGATATTCTAAAAATAGAAAGTCAAAACTAATTCACAAAAGATAAGGAGAGATCCTCAAGATGAGGTCAACCTCTATCTTTTGGTCTTCAAACATTGATTGATAGTTGATGAAGTGTAGCCTAGCCTTCCAAGGCTCTTTGATCTGATCCTTTGAAAGTGGAATTCGAATTTGATGATTTGTGCCAAAAATCCCTATCATTTTGCCCTTGAAAATCACTAAATCTAGTCAAAAAATGCCCTTTTGACTTTCATCTCCAAGAATGGCCTTCAGATTTTGTCTTCATAATTCACCACCTATCTATTTGAAACCTTTTCAAACCATTCTAACTCAAAAAATCCTGATCTGGGCGAAAATTTGGCTATTATGGCCGTGACAGCTTTCAACAGCTAACTTACCCGAAAATCTACTCCTTAGCTGCTGAAAGTAGCCACTTTCCACAGCTAACTAGTCAAAAATTCTGCCTTCTGCGCTGTTGAAAGCAGACAGATTTTCAAAATCGAATTTCTCGGTCATAAAAAATCCATTTTTCATATATGAATATTCGATCGACATATAGAGAATCTCATCTTTCCAATGGTGTTGTCAGATCTTAATTTGGAGCTCAGGAAGGGATTGAAAAGTTCCCTGCAATTTTAAGTATCATTTTTTCCATTTGCAATTCAAAACCCTAAATGATCCTTTGTGAACAATGTCTGATATGGAAACAAAGATTTGATTTGATGTTGCCAACCTGGGAGTACAGCCTCTGTTAGCTGTTGATAATCTTGACTTTCCTCAGCGTGCCTCTTTGTAAGCCCCTGTTAGCTGCGGAAAGTATGCACTTTCCACAGCGCGCCACTTTGTAGAAGACCCTCCTTAGTTGTTGAAAGCATGTATCTTTGACAGC
>JASDQU010094750.1:0-21859 GCA_032191745.1 Picea mariana | reverse complement strand
ATTTCATGGGATGAATTTTCACTTTTGGGTGTCTTCTCTGTTACGAAATTTTTCATTACTTCCATGATCTTAGCTTCCATTGAATCCATCTTAGTATCCAACTTAGCTTCCATTAAATCCATCTTGGCTTCCATTGAATCCATCTTAGTATCCATTGAATCCATCTTAGTATCCATTGAATCCCTCATCTCTTGTAGTTCATCTTTGGTTACTGTCTTATTTTGTAAATCATTTATGTCCCTACGCATTTCATCACCTTCATCAAGAGTCCATTTAGGATTTTCTGGAGGTTTATTTGGTGTAGGAGGTCCCTTTCTGGGTGGCATGTTGGCCAAATATCACTTTTGAGTCTTGATTTTGAGGTGGTTCTGCTAGACAATATTTATTCTGTTATATCTCCCACGTTTTGGCCCTTCTAGGTATGAAACTTTCCTTTAGGTAGTTCTTTGATATTTCTTCTCTGCAATTCCATAGGTCTGATCAAAATTGGATGTTCCAAGTGGAATCTACGATAACTTCCCCACAACTTGCTGATTTTTGGCCTTTCCAGGAGATCTCACTTGTATAGTGTGCCCCGCACAAAATAATTGATATAAAATTCTGAAGCTCACACCCAAAATACTACAGACTGTCCAAGATCCAATGCAACCAGTCCCACTCAATTTGGATACTCTATGAAGAAGTTATGATTGTTTTACTTGGAACACCTTCTTGAGACTAGCCAATAGGACTAGTTAGATACCCTATCTTACACAAGGTGTATCTATAATTTTAGGATGACCCAGAAGATGAAATTTTTACCAAAGATAGAAAACTAATTTCCGTAAATTTCCCCTAGAGTTCAGGGTCTGAAACGTTACAAAAAAATTTTATAGCGAAAATGCGCAAAGACTCATTTCAGGATGATTCCAGAACCCTATCTTGTACAGGCTATATCTCCGAAAATATAAGGCCTCAGGAGCTGAATTTTGAAAACAACGTACCTTGATCCGTCTTCTAAATACCCTCCAAGAATTTTCTTCTGAAACATTGTAGAAAAAAATTTATAGCGAAAATTCCACGGTGTCTCAGATGTAGCAGCGAAACCCCAAGATCTTGAGCTCTGAAACCATATGTTAAGAACCAAACATCAATATAGCATAGAAAAACCTCAGGAAAAGTAATCAATGCCTTGAAAAAGAGATAATTTCAGATAATAAGCCTCTTTGAGGGGGCAACCTCTTTTACCCCACTTAAATGTTCAAGTACAAGATGATTCAAAATGAAAATGTCTCCTTGGTATATATAGGAGACTAGAAGGTATAATTACAAATAATGGCCTAAAGCCGACATAATTAAAATAAAATTACTAATCTAAATTACAACTAATGGCCTAAGCCAACATAAATAAAATAGCATTACTAATCTAATATGCCCCAATTAAGGGGTAATGAGCCAACATTAGGGCTTAACAGTTTGTCAGAAAAATGGACACCACATGGTCCATCACGACAACTCTATAGGATTTCGGGTATCTCATCTTCCCGGACACATCTACGAATAATCAAGTCTGGACTAATAAGAAAACTTTCATGGCCAACCTAAGAGTAGTTGGCACTTTGTGTGATAATTCTATGCTTTTCATGAGGTGACAAATGAGATGGTAACTTACTAGTAGCCAAATAGTTTTCCATATCTGCAAACCATGGGGTATTTACAGAGAGGGAAAAAAGGTGTTCATCTAGGAAACTATCATCAACGGGAATATCACCATCCTCATGTTTTATGTGTGAAATAAAATCAACTACCAAATTCTCCTTTCTAGGTCGGTCAAGGACGGTGATATTAAACTCTTGCAATAGAAGGAGCCACCTAGTCACTCGACCATTGGTAATGGGTTTATTCATAAGAAATATAATGGCAGAGTGATATGCATGTACAAATACATCTTAGCCTGTGATGTAGTGGTGAAACTTATTGATAGCATGGACCACTACCAAGAATTCCTTTTCAGTAACTGTATAGTTTAACTCAGTAGGGGACAAGTGTTTTCTCAGAAAATAAATGGCATAGGACTAATGGTCTTCTTTCCTCCCTAATACTCTTATTGCAGTATTGGAGGCATCAGTGGATATGTGAAATGGAATATTCCAATTGGGCCCCCTAAGAACTGGTGCCATAGATAACTTATCTTTCATAGTTTCAATTGCAGTTTGACACTGCTCAGTCCAAAGAACATCGGCATCTTTTATTAACAATCCAAACACGGGTGCAACAATCTTTGTGAAATTTTCAAACAATCGTCGGTAGTATCTGACATGTCCATGAAAGATTCTCACCTCTTTTTGAGTCTTGGGGGGTGGAATTCTGGAAATGACCTCAATCTTAGAAGGATCGACTTTAATCCCTTCAGATGAAATGTGATGTCCTAAGACCACTCCTTCAGTCAACAAAATTTTACATTTTTCATGACTTAAGGATAGGTTCATTTCTTGACATCTGATAAGGAATTTTTCTAAATTATCTAGGGATTCCTGGTAAGTATTCCCATATACTGTAAATTCATCCATGTATACCTCCACACAATCATGAATAAGATCAGAAACTATCCCTAGTATTGTTCGTTGAAATGTGGCAGGAGCATTACACAATCCAAATGGTAAGACCCTATAGGCATAGGTTCCCCAAGGACAAGTGAAGGTATTCTTGTCATAATCCTCAAGTGCTATGAGAATTTTATTGAACCCACTATATCCATCTAAAAAGGAGAAGTATTTATTTCCTGATAGGGTATCCAAGAATTGGTCAATGAAAGGAAGAGGAAAATAATCCTTTAGAGTGGCCTTGTTAAGCTCCCAGAAATCGACACAAATTCTCCATTTCCTGGTTACTTTCTTTGGAACCACTACAACAGAGGATACCCATTTAATGTCGGAGATGGGGTAGATAAATCCAACATTCAATAACTTTTGTATATCCTATTTTACTATATTCTTGAGTCTTAGGTTCATCCTTCTCTGGGGTTACCTAACAGGCGTTACCTTCCCCTAGGTATATATGTGATGAATGCATGTGTCAGGGTGTATACCCTTCATGTCAATGTATTCCCAGGCGAATGTCCCTGATTGTTCTTTAAGGACATTGTTGGCTTTATTGAACTACACTTCCCTATTGCCTGCGTTGTTGACCCAGGGTTCGTATATTTAAAGGTACCAACAAAGCCCAAAACTATCGGCCCTTCTAGTAAACCAGAAGGCAACACAATACATAGAATGCACTGCGCAGTCTCACCCGAGATAGATTTAAATGGGTGGCTGGAAGAATCAAGTGTTTATAGCCTAGAATTGAGTGAGAGATATGGAATCTATATTCTGAACCAATTTTTATAACTTGCGTTATGAAATACTGTTAATCTCTTTTATATTTTAACCTTCATGGCATCATTTCTTGAAATCCCAACAACAATTAACTAAGCAATATAATAACTCATTCATTTATTACACACAATGTTTAAATACTAAAAGTATGATGAAGATATGCATGCATTCATCACATTACACAGGTATTACCATGGTTCACTCCCTCCTGGGATATGTCCAAAACAATTTGGCTCTTGGCTCTCTTATTATGGTAGTTCTGCAATCTCACATCATGCGCTTACAACTCTCCTCAAAGAGTTAAGATCTATGTGAGGTGAACTAGATCGCACCAGGCTCCTTGGCCTGCGATCTAATATTTAAGATATACCCTCTCTCCTCCGCTCTACTTCAATCATTGTACAAAAGTAGTTTATCTAAAAAAAACCATTACATACCATCTCCACCTCTACAAAGGTAGCGAATCAAACCTAACCAAGCCTCTCTCTAATACTTTCGTATCTATATATATATCTATCGAGATCTTCATCCATTTACACAAAACTTTACAAAAAACCTAACCCTATTGTTGTTAGGTCTTCCTTCTCTGCATGCGAGTTTTTCTTCCTTCCAACTGTCGCCTGCTTCTTGCATGTGCGTGTGATGTGCTTCTTACCAGTTGTCACTTTACTCTTGCATTCTTTATTTCCCGCGATTTATCTTTGAGCTGTCATTATTCTTCATGAACTCTTTCTTTACCACTTCAGTCTACTGCCAACAGGCCCCCAACAATGACATGTGACTAGTCCCAAGTCACCTAATCTTTCTGATCATTCTTGATCTCCTTAGTGATCGTCTGTAACTTTTGCCTCAGCTCTGCTGCTTTTGTCAGTGCCTACATGGTCCTCTCCTTAATGGTATCCACTACCTGAACTGCTAGTTTGTCATTCAGTAATCCTGCACATTCTACCTATGTTTGTGCCATCTATGTTCTAGTTGCTTCTGCCTGTGCGAATACTTATGCTACCCATTCATGTAATGGTTCTATTTGATCCTGATGCTCCTGTTTCTGTGTTTGTGCAGTGATAAGTTTTGGCTGCATATTCCTCATCTCTTGCATCCCCTTGACATGTTCTAGGATTGGTATGGTCTTTTGCCTCTATTTGAGTTCTTGGATCACTGCATTGATCCTTTCCTCTTCCTTTTCCCAGCGTTGAACCTGTGGATCCTCCTCCAATCTTGTCCAAAGTTGTGCTACTTTATCGAGCAAGTTAGCTTCCATGCTAACCTATTTCTCCATATTTTGTAGTTGCACTATTGCTTCCTGCCTCCTTTTCTCCTTTACTTCCGGTGGAGTTGTTGGTGTCGGCTATTCTCGGAGATCCTCGATCTCCTTCTGGTATTGATCAATCTCCTGCGCAATCTGGTCGATCTTTTCTGCGACTAGGAGTTTGTTTCCTTACGCAATGCTTGGAAGTTTCCCAAAACTTTATCCCACTCTATGTTCCAATTCGTTCCTCCATTCTGTCTCCGTCTGAGTTTTGGATTTGGCCTTCTCATACTCTTTTTCCAGCACTTCCCATTTCTTTGTTTCTTTCTGTAGCTCGACTAAGTTTTTATGTGCCCGAGACTGCATCTTGTGGTCGATGCTAACCTACAATTTGTACAGTTCCCTTGATGGCATCTGTGTCAATACCAATTGCATGTGGTCCAAATCCTTCACTGGTGTCTATCCCACTATTTCGTCCATTCGTAGCATGCTCGGTTTTATGTAGACTGTTGCATGTGCGTGTGCCATTGGGAGGGTTGGGTCTCATTCTTCTACCTCCACTCTTTCATTGGTTTGTGTTGTCGACAACTCTATGCCTCTACTGCTACTTTCTCTCTGGGCTTACCCAAGTGTCTTGAGGAGATGTCTCATTTCTGCCAACTCTTTTTGTAGATTATCCCTATGATGTGTTGCATGATCGAAGTCTTCTGCTAGACAATCTTGGACCATTCTGGTAATAATTTCTCCATCGTCCTCCTTGATCGTATAGTCTAGTGATGCTCATTGCACCTTTGATTTCTTATGCATGTATTCTTCCTGTACAACTAGTCTCTTAGTTCCCCCCAGTTCCTGTGTGTTGGGATTTGGGGCGGTCTCCTACACTCCCTCAGCTTGCTTGGGTTGTACTTTGGTCTCTTTCTGCCCCTTATGGGTCCCTATCAACTTTGCCCCTTTTTTTTCCTGAGTTGGCTTGTTTTGGCCCGTCCTTGGTTTCTTGCGCACTGGGATTTGTGGAGGTTGTGTTTCTGCCTGCGCTGCTTCTCCTTCTGCGGGTCCTTTCAGTACTTCCTAGGGAATCGATGGGATCATACATGCATCAGGCCATTCACTAATGACCATGTCTATATCACCTTTTGTGATGCAGTAGCACATCGATAGCCACTGTTTATCTAGATCCTGTCTTGGTTGTATCCACATGGCTTGACATGTAGCCCAGAAGTTAGCGATGTCCCCATATCGTGCGATGACCTCTGGTTTTAATATCCATGATTAACTAATAGCTTCCTGTAGGTCCCGTAGGTATGATTCGAAGATGATTCCATTTTCCCTCTTATGCTTGGTCTTTGGCCCCGATCTCAGTAATAGATATCTCACTCCCGCTGGCTGTGGTCTAGTAGCAAAAGCTACATACTCTGGTCCCCGCCATCCCATGAAGGCTATGAGGGTGAGCAGCCATGAGTAATGGAATTTTGTACCAAGGTCCTACGCATCCTTGCAGTCCACTTGGAACAAGTTTAATAGATATGATGCCTATCTCACGAAGGTGCCTTCTACGCACTAAGCTGCAACTATGATGACTCCTACTGGTATTTCATCTTTGCGGAATTTAATTAACAATTTATAGGCTAAGATGTTTTCACCCAATTGTGTCATTGCATTGTTGATTCGTTTGATTATAATGCCTCTTATTCTTCTGGCGGTACCATATTTCTTCTTCATTTCCTTTGCTAATGATTTCTCCTTGGATTTATCGTCAAGAATCAGAGCGGGATCCATACCCCGACTGGGTAGTCCTATTATCTATGTGATAAGCTCAATAGTTATGGGGATGGGTCTGTCCATCCATATATTGCCTCCATGCATGACTGCTAACAGTTGCTTGACTCATGTAATCGCGTACTAGCCTCTACCAAAATGTGGAAGTTTCAACAACCCTAAAGTGTCTATTTTGTCCAGTGCAACTGCCCACTGATGTGGTTAGTTGATCGTTTCTCCAATTTGGCTTACCACTATGTTCTACATAAAAACCCTCGGCCCAAGTTTCGAGTACTTGGTTTCATCTAATATGTCATGGTTGGAATAATTAATCTTGCCGACGTGACCTAGTAGCTGGGGCTCTACCTGTACTCCCTCTGGTATGCGTGGTAGCATAATTTCTGCTGTTGGTTTCTTATGAGGTGAGCTCGGTATCAGAACTCTGTCTTCCTACTGTGGTGGTTGGTACGAAGTTCCAGCAACTCCTGTTTGCTAGCCTATAAGCCATTCTGGCCAAGCTGAGCTAGTTCCCATGGTCTCTTCTGTTGGTTGAACTAGGCTGGGTACCTGCACCTCATATGGTTTCCCCTCTGATCCTCAATTTTGTGTCATTCTGTTACCTTCTGTGGCTAGTTCAGTTCTTTCTGGTTGCGCTTCCTATTGGGTTTCCGCTTCCTCGTTCTGAGGTTCCTGTGCCACTGTTGGTGTGTCCTCTTTTAGGTCCTCTTCTTGTGGCTACTGAATCTCCTCCAGTATCGGTGTAGAGTTCACTGGTGGTATATCTGGGGATGGGATCTCATCGATATTGACGATTTCCAGTTGTTGTTGCTCATTTTCTTCCAGCGATCCTCATGACCTATTTTGAACCCTAGTCTGTCTAGATATCTGGCCTAGTTTGATGGATTTCGGTGGTGCCATAGTGGTGAGTGTTGACCATTTTCTGAATTTGGAGGACTGCGGTGAGCTCTATGGTCTCGCTCTATTCATTCGAGCTGCTGTTGTTCTCTCTCTGTTCTCCTTTTGCGAATAGACAAGTTGTTTCTGTGCTCATGTGTTGTATGGGCTTGTCATGGAGCTTATCAAGGACGCTTCCTCCATGATGTAATTAATGCACCATAATTGTGAGTTCAATGAATCTGCAAAAGTTTCTTACTTTCCATTACTCTTACTTTGTGGTTTCCTATTGGTGTGTTTAATGTGATGTTCCATCAGTCCTTGCCGTGCCTTAATTCCGCTTAGTGTTGTCCTTTCATCCTGCTTTTACTGACTTTTTGTTTCCCGCTCGTTTGTCTTTGGCATGTAACTATTGCTCCTGAATTTACTGCATTCGTGTTTCAGGCATCCTGTGGCTTTTTCATCTCAGGCGTGCTTCACGCTTTTCATTTTTTTTTCTTTTATTTTTTAATTTTACTGCGCGGTGAGTGGTCGATTGTCCTTATACAGGTTCAGTCAGCTCCCATTGATCATTCCTCTGATTTTTGTCTCTATAATCTCTTAACTGTACATCTCCACCATCTGTTACATATTTGACCTTGTATGGTCCTAACCAATGCATTCTCATCTTTCCTGGGTACTGAAATGATTTGTTGTCATAGAGAAATACTAGATCTCCTTCCTTGAAAGTCTTCTTCTTAATGTGTCGATCGTGCCATGCTTTGTCTCTAGCCTTTTGCACTTGTTGATGGAATCCTACCAGAATTTGGTCTTTCTCCATTGCTAACATCTGGTTTAGTCTTTCCTATATCGCGTCACGTTCTATCATTTGTGTGATAGTTGTTACGCATAAGCCGGGTACTAAACATTCTAATGGGACTACCTCTTCTTGGTCGTAGACTAGTTTGAATGGTGTGTGCCCTATCAACTTCTTGCATGTCATCCTATACACCCATAATATTGATGGTACTTTGAGGTCTCAGTTGTCTCTGTTGACGTTACAGATATTTGTCAGTGCATTCTCTAGAATTTTGTTAAAGGCTTCTATTGAGCCATTCACCTGTAGATGATACAGTGTGCTTTTTTGGTGGTGAACTTCAAATTCTTCAAGCATCGTGGGGATGGTGCTATTTATGAAATTCATGCCTTGACTCATCAAAACTCTTGGGAATCTAAACCTAGTAATTACTTGTTCAAATAAGAAGTGTGCAACTGTCTCTGCACTGCATTATTTTACTGGTGCGGCTTCCACCCACCTTGTTAGGTATTCTGTCGTGGTGATGATGTATCTTTCCCCTGTTCTTTTGGTTGGTGGGTTAATTGGTCCCACAAAGTCTATTACCCATTTATAAAATGCATGTAATGTCACTTGTGGTCGTAACGATATCTCATCCCTTCTGTTGGGTTTGCCTACCCTTTGACAGATATCGTATCCCTAACAATACTCTTTCGCATCTCTGTGAATTTTTGGCCACCATAATCCTATGCGAAGTACCTTTTGTGTGGTAGATTTTCCTACATAGTGTCTTCCTACCAATCCCTTGTGGACTTCTTCTAAAATTCTTGGTCGTTCATGCTCTAACACATACCTTTGTAAAATGATATCTGTGCCCATTTTATATAGATGTCCTGTGATCAGTTGATAGTCGACTCTGTGAACTACCAAGTTCTTCTTCTGCACGGTGGTATATTCTTGTGGTGCGGTACCTATGCTCAAGTACTGGATGATCTCTCTGAAGTAGTCATCAACAATTTGTACTGAGAATAACTAGGCATCCGAAAAGTTGTCTTCTAGGTTCGTGAGTTCTTCTCCATTTGTGACCTGTGATAGGTGGTTAGGTCCTACATTCATATTTCCTAGTTTAACTATTACTTCGAAGTCAAATTATTGAAATAGCAGTAACCATTGACAGATTCTCCCCCCCAACACTGGCTTATTGACTAGGTATTTTAAGGCTGAGTGATCTGTAAACATCTTTAAATGTTTTCCCAATAGGTAGTGTCTGAACTTCTGCAGTGTGTAAACCATATCTAGGCCTTATCTTTCCGTCATGTTATAATTATGTTCTGGGTATGATAGTTTTCTTCTTGCTAACGCCATCAGGTGATCCAATTCTCCTACTCATGGCTGCGCTAAGATAGATCCAAGTTCTATCATTGATGCATCTACATGCACATGGAATGTCTTTCCCCAGTCTGGAAATACTAATATCGGTGCAGTGACCATATTTTCCTTCAAGGTATCCAGAACGTGTTGACACTCATCATTCCATTGGTACTTTGTATCCTTTCTTAGTAGTTTCTCCATTGGTGTTGTGATCTATGCATATCCTTTGATGAAATTCCTGTAGTATCCTGTGTGTCCTAACATCCCTCATAGCTGATGGACTATTTTTAGTGCTAGTAAATTAACGATGACTACGATATTTTCCGGATCAACCAATATTCCTTGTTTTCATACTATATGGCCCAATAGTATCCCAAATGGTGTTTCAAATATAAATTTATTTATGTTTAGTGATATCTGACACTGTCTGCATCATTCTAGCATCAATTGTAAAACTTCCACGTGGTTTTTCAATAGACTATAGACTATCCAGTCATCCAGGTATACTTCATGAAACTGATGGATGAATTCTTTAAATGCTACGATAACCACTTTGGAGAATATTGATGGTGCATTCTTCAGTCCAAATGGCATGAATGTATATTGGTAAGATCCCCATTCCGTTGCAAACGTGTTCTTGTATATGTCTTCCTGTGCTATCTTAATCAGATGGTAGCATGAGAATCCATCAGTGAATGAGTAAGCTTTGTCTCCCCCCATATTCTCTAACACTTCATCTGTGAACGGTGTAGGGAATGGGTCATGTAGGCATGCATCATTCAACTTCCTCAAGTCAACGCATATCCTAATCCCTCTTCCTTATTTATTGTCATGTACAACCATTGGGATTATCTATTCTGATTCCTCGACTGGTTCGATTATGCTGGATTTGATCGTCTGGTCGATATCCTCTTTAACTTTTTGTTTATATATGGATTTCAGTCTATATGGTCATTGTCTAATCGATCTTGCTTCAGGTATGAGAGGTATCTTCATCTCTCCCAGTTCTACTTCTATGCCCTTCATCTCTATAAATTTTATAGGAAACAAGTCACTATACTCACGTAACAAATCTGTGATGCTTTCTACTGTTGGCTCATCCCAGTATTCTCCAATGTTGGCCATTTTGGGATGTTCAATTGTTCTAATGTTAACTTTATTTACCTTGATTGGTGTGGAAATAACTTTGGATTCTATGGGTGTCCTTTCACATCTCTTTCACCTTCTACTTCTTCAATCTAAATGTCACATGGGTCATCTTCGTCTGGTTCTTCCTCCTGTACCTAGTAACATGACAGTAGTTGCTTGACTACTTGCTTATTTTGTTGCTGATCTTCAGTAATAAGTTCTATTTATGGTTCTTCAATGAATATGACTCCTCTGATCCATTTTAGGGTTGCTTCTATGTTGGGGTTCTCATGCTCGAATGAGAAAGTGATGGTAAAGTTCAGTTGCAATGTCGTCCATGTTGTAGTTCCTTTGCGCAGTTCCTGATCTGTATACCAGTTCGCTGGTATGCCCTCTAATGTGTGAATGATGTGGTGAGGCCATTCCTCTGGTGGTGTCATTTTCCACAACGTTTTTCACTCCTCCAACTATTTCACTGGTGTCCCTAGTCCTTCATATCTCCATTGTTTTTTTGTTTTTTTGTTCTGCGTCGAACCTTATACCCAGTAACCTCTTACATTGGTACTAGTTTGTGATAGTCTCCTTGTGTGTGTCCCACCATCTTGTGGGTTTGGCCTTCAATGCTAAGTTCAGTTCTAGTAGCCTCTAGTTCTCTAATACTTCGTCTTCATATTGTGTCATGAATGTTTCCAAATCATTTAGTCCATGGAAACTGGGTGGTTATTTGATTTATATACCTATCCACCGTACTATGTGGTATATTCTTTCACATCTTCTTGTGGATACTTTGTGTATTCTCTGCTTCCATTTTTCTAATATGGTGTCTAAATCTGTTGTGCATGATGTAATGTTGCGCCAACTTAGTACCCCGTCTGTAGTTGGGTTTACATAATCCTCCTCGTGTGCAGTTGTTCTTTACAACTGGCTGATCTCCTCTAAGTCCAGACAAGTGGGTTCTACAAACCTCTCCCCTTCTAATGGGTCTAGTAGTGCTATTACCCTATAATCTTCGGATTCAAATGTCATTTTTCTTATCTTCAAGTTGATTATGGTCTAGCTTTCAAACATGCAATCCAGACTGAGTAGTGTCAGGTACAGTGTTGTTCCATCTACTATTTCAATGAATTCAAAGTCTGCCTTAGTGTCCACCCCATCAAGATATATTGTTACTCCTTTCAGTCTCCCTATTGGTAGGAACCTATGTTGGTTTGTTAGTTTTAGTTGGACATTTGAGTATCCCAATGTTGGCTCTCCCATGCATTGCCAGGTTTTCTTGGGTAGCACATTCACTTTAGATCCTAGGTCCAGTATGATGTCTCCCATATTGAAATCCCCAATGTTATAATTCAGCCTAAATGCCCTACTTGTTCTTCTTCTTGTGTGTAGATGATTGACAATTTTCGGTTCTATATTTTGTTCCGTCTCGATACTACATTTCTCTAGGATGTTTTGCAATATTTTCATAGATGAAGCGTCACTTAACATTTTTATGCATGATTGCAAAAATTCTTTGATAATACTTGCTTGTCCCTTAGGTGGCATTCCATTGGTATGATCCAATGATGGCGACATTTCGTATTCTAGGGCTTCATGGGCTCGTTGCGTAGTGGAAGTCGACATTGTTTCCACCTTCTGAAATTCTTGTCTAGCTTCCTTAAAAGTATCCTTTTCTTTGAGCAGGTCGAACTACTTTCTTGGTTTGGTGTTCTTCTTTACCCATTGGTTCTGTGTGGGTTCTTGTCAGAATGCGTCATTTCCTATCTTCATTCCTCCACGGGTGACTATATTGATGTTTCGTTCATCCTCCCTTGCTTCGAATAAAATCCATATAACAATATGATTGTTCTATTTTCTCTTTTTCTGGATATTTATTAATAGTGTCGAACATTCCTCTGTCTCATGATCCAATGCGCGATAATACATACAAGTCGTTGGTGGAAGTGAGCATTCCTATGTGTAATGTCCCATTTGTTGATAGTTGTGACATGTGACTGGTCCTCTTCCACGTTCGAAACCTCCTCTAGCTCATCCTCCTCCTCGATAGCCTGCTCAGTCCCCTTTCTGCGCATTGTACTGTGGTTCCTGATTATACTACGCAGTATTATACTGGGGTTGCACTGGGTTATACTGCGGTTGTGCATTATTGTATGGTTTTTGCACAGTATTGTACTGCTGCTGCACAATGTTGTATGGAGTTAGCACTTGATTGAACTATGGCGTTGCTTACCCGGTCATCATTTCATCTTGTACCCTGTATGTGTCTGATGTTCTTTCCTACATCAGCTCCATAGTTCTACAATCTTTGTCTTCATGGCCCACTGACTTACAAAAGGTGCAATAAGAATTATTTGGAACTGTCTAGTACTTCTGCATCATCATGCAGTGATAAGGGTCGTGACCCAGTTTCTTGCATGGTTTGCACCATAATCCTCCCTATGGTAGCAGGTTTGGCATGCCTATTGTCATATACTATGCGAATTTTAGACATTCATTCTTGTGGTGTCCTTTCGTCCTACATGTGGTGCACCAAACGACTTCTTGTTTGTACTTGTTCTTATTCTATTTCAACTGAAACATTAGGTTATTCAAATCCTTCTTCAATTCTTCAATAGATGGGTATGTCTGCTCGTATTGGTTCTCTTCCAGATACAAGGATTCCTGTAGAGCCTTGGCCTGTCTCTGAAACTTCTGTTGTCGTAAGGGATATTTTAGGTGTGAGAGTAGTGAGTTGACAAACAGGTGTTGGTGCTCCATCTCAGTCATAAGGTATTTTAACATCCCCTTCAGTCACTTGAATCTCTGGTCAATCTCCCATACAGACTCTCCTAGTTTCTATCTTATCTCAATCATCTCGTTCATGTACTGATACTTTGAAATCGGATTCTGGAACTCATTAGTCAGTAGCTTCTTAATGTTTTCCAGTTTCCTTGTCATCCCAGGGGCACTGTTCGTCTCTAGACTCATGTACCAGTCTAGTGCGCAGTCTCTTAGCATGATCGCTAGCTATGCAAGTTTGGTATCTTCATCAGTGATCTGTTTTTCCTCCCAGATCTTTGCACAAATGAACAAATGTTTCTCAGGGTCTTCTGCTGTTTTTCCTCGAAATTATGGTAATCTGATAGTGGGATCATGTCCTGCCATTCTAAATACTAAACTGCTACCTCCGCCGCACGGTGTAGATACTTGACTAGTACTGCCTGAAATGGCTCCTCCAGTTGTTGCTCCTATGGTAGATGTACTTCTTGTTGTCAGACTTCCTCCAAACTTTGGTTGTCTAAATGGTGGTGTTTTCTTTGGTGTATTGGTCACACATGGGTTTTTGGGTTCCACACTGACATTAATATGGAAAGGATGACTATCCTCTCCTCCCGTTCTTGGGCCTCTTGTTTTCCTCTCATAGGTTGTGCATAGGATTTACTCAATATGCTCCATAGCCTAGAGATCCTCTACCTCTTCCTCATTACTTTCCAAGCCCTCCCTCGCGGATACATCTCTCTTCTTGGTATTCACCTTGTATTGGTAGGGTACTCTGCTGCGTGTCATTCCCGATGATGCCAAGATCCACTTAAGCTGGTCATCATCCATCAAGATCAAGTCCAAGAATTCCTCATCCTTATTACCTTTATCCTCACCTTTGTCCATATATCCTCTCTATGTCAGTGTTTCCCCCCTTCCCCCATGCACGCAAGGAAGTCTAGCTATCTGATTCCATTGTCATTACCCCTTTGTTATATAGCAGTATTTTAATAGAAGTATACAGTGATTGAATGTACCTTCTACAGGGTCTATGTATAAATTCTTGCTCTGCTGCATTGTATGACTTCACTGTGTCAACTGCAAACTCTGTGATGAAGCCTGCCACAATACTGTCAAGCCAAAAGTCGACTGCGCGGGTGAATTTGTTGTTCACCTGTTGTAACTTTTCAACCTATACTAAGGTCCAATCTAGCTATCGGATTTGGTTTGTCGCATGGTTATATTTCAACCTTAGTATCCACTCCTGCAGTAGGTGGGGAAAATCATAGAAAAAATCTTCATGTAAATCCGTAAACACATATTTATCTAGATATTTGCAAGGTGTGATGCTAGGGTTTCTATTGTCTTTCTGGTCAAACTCTAGCTCTTTATTTCTCAACTAGCCTTCGATTTATGCTTTCGTGCGGTTCCACAGTCTCAACATTCCCTTCTAGTGGCTCAATGGTCTTCTGGTTTCACTCATTCTTTTCTCATGCATTTTATCTCATATACTCATTCCTCTCTTGTTCCTCTTAACATGGAAACATAACTATTTGTTGGCTTGCTTGAACTACTCTTCCCTACTTCCTGCATTGTTGACCCAGGGTTCATATCTTTAAAGGTACCAACAAAGCTTAAAACTATCGACCCTTCTAGTAAAACAGAAGGCAACACAGTATACAAAATGCACCATGCAGTCTCACCCAAGATAGCTTTAAATGGGTGGTTGCAAGACTCAGGTGTTTACAGCCTAATATTGAGCGAGAGATATGGAATCTATATTTTGAACCAATTGTTATAACTTGCATTATGAACTACTATTAATCTCTTTTATATTTTAACCTTCATGGCATATTTTCTTGAAATCCCAACAATAATTAACTAAGCAATATAATAACTCATTCATTTATTACACACAATGTTTAACTACTAAAAGTATGACAAAGATATGCATGCATTCATCACATTACACAGGTATTACCGTGGTTCACCCCCTCCTGGGCTACGTCCACAAATATTTGGTTCTTGGCTATCTTATTATGGTAGTTCTGCAATCTCGCACCATGTGCTTACAAATATCCTCAGAGGGGTAAGATCTATGTGAGGTGAACTGGATCGTACCAGGATCCTCGGCCTACGATCTAATCCTCAAGATCTACATTTTATTCTCCGCACTGGTTCAATCATTGTACAAAAGTAGTTTATCTAACAAAAACCATTACATACCATATCCAACTCTACAAAGGTAGTGAATCAAACCTCTCTATGATACCTGCATATCTATATATATATCTATCGGGATCTTGACACATTTTTACAAAACCTTACAAAAACCCTAACCCTACTGTCGTTAGGTCTTCCTTCTATGTATGTGTGCTTTGCTTCCTTCCAGTTGTCGCCTCTTTCTTGCATGCACATGTGTTGTGCTTCTTACCAGTTGTCACTTTCCTCTTGCATGCTTTCCTTCCCATGATTCCTCTTCCATCTGTCATTCTTCTTCGTTCATGATTTCTTTCCCACATCGGCCTGCTACCAACAAACATTTACTAACTGCTTTTGTTGGTCTGCATCTAGTCCATAATTTATATGTAGAAATTTCCTTGGGGTAATATCATAGGGAATGGTATAATATTTGGCAGACTCATCTATATCGAAGATAAAATATGTCGAAGACAAAATCGATGGGTCCAACTGTTCCTAAAATTCTTTCCCAAACATGTACTCAAATTGGGGAAAAGATTGTGGAAAATTAACACACGTTGAGCTTGTGTATATAGGTTGAGCTTGTGTATATACGGTAAGATTCTGTATAGAGAGTCCATTTGAGATGGTCTTTTCTCCTTCTCTACAGCCAATAAATGCATTGTTTGTGGACAACCAAGGTCTCCCCAAAATAATGGGATGCCCTTTGGTAGGATCCTTGGAATGAATGACAAGAAATTCTACTGGGTACTCCCATTAGGCTAATGTAACTATGATATCATCCAAGATTCCTTTAGGTATAACCTTTGTCTTATATGTTAATTCCAAAATAGTTGGGGTAGCTCTAAGAAGAGGTTTTAACTGTAATTCCTCCAAGGTAGTAACGGTCATAACACTTAGGCTACCCCTAGATCTATGAGAGTGTTTTCAATGGGAACTTGATTAATGGTTATAATCACTATGGGTTTCCCTGGGTTCCCATATTTTACAACCCTAGGTTTCTCTGATATGTACTCAGAGATTTATCTTATCACATGTATTGTTGGACTATCCTTCTACTTCCTTCCTAGCTTCTTAATACACAATTATTTTACCACCTTACTATAAATTGGAATGTCCTTTATGGCTTGTAGCAAGGGAATTTTTAAATAGATATTATTCAACTCATTCAAGATGTCAAATTCTAGTCGAGTGGTAGGTTTCTCAATCACTAATATTTCTATATAAGGAGGGGCCTTCGTAATTTGTGAAGGTTCATTTTGGGGAATATTGGGTTCCTAGTTCTTAGGAATGATAACATCTTCCCACCTAGTGCCATTCGTGGTTTGTTTGGGGTTTTCCTATTCTTCTTCTTCCCAGATGACTATTGAAGGCCTTTGTCTGTCTAGAAATTTTCCCGACCTTAGTTGAATCTCTTGCAATGGAACAAGAGAAATAACATATGTTGGAAAGGCTTGCATCTCAAAATTGTGAAGAGGTTGTGTGGGTTTGTTATTGGGATTGGGAAATAGTTGTGTTGGTAGTAATGTCGGTATTGGGGATCTTGCATTTTGGTATTGTTGTGGTTGTTGTGGAATAAGAGGTAAAGGTGGTGGAACAAAACCTGGCAGAAGTTGTGGGATGTTCGGTGGAAACTGGGGGTAAGGATGATTGGGCATAGGGACATGTGGAGCTTGAGGGTTTCCTTGGTTATTGCCTCCTCTCCATCCTTGAAGCCAAGGATGGTGATACTATGTAGACCATTTTTTCCAACTCAATGAGTTCTATTGTTGTGGTTGTTGATAATAGGGTGGAACTTGAGGCTATAGATCCGAGTATGTAGGTTGATTCCTAGGATTCCATGGCCTCCTAGGTACATAAGAGGACTCCCCAAGATCCCCACTTATATAGATGTCTAACAAATCAAGCAATGATGATAAATTTTCAGTTGAGTGGTCCTCGGTGCAGAAGCCACAAACTGAAATATTATCTAATGGGCATTCCCTTAAGGAATGTTTCCTCCTGCATCTTGGGAAAACTATGCTCATTGTTGCATTTTCCTCCCCCTGCTTCTTTTTAATCTTTAGGGTGTCCAACTGGGAACCTATTGTGCTTAAGATATATGTTTTGAATTTATATAAGAGGTTCCCTATCTCTACCCTCGTGATACCACCTAAACTAATTGCTTTTAGGTTTCTACTATAAGGATCTAGAACATTCTTCCATGTTTTATCTCTACTCCTCGAGTAATTATTATACATTTCACACATTTTAGAAAATGGATTATGGGAGATGTCACTTGATTCCATCAGGTTAAGTATCTTTAGGTATTCCTATAAAATTCCTTTAAGGAAACGATCCTTAACTGCATCATCTGGAAGGTCATGGTACTTTGATTTCTATGAGATATAAGAAAACTGTTCCATATAATCCTCAAGATTTTCGTCCTCTAACTCTTGGATTTTTAAAATATCATTACGAGAATACTTGAACTTGCAGTAGTCTTGGTATTTCTTAAGAAATATATCTTTCATGGCTTCCCAAGACCTAATAGTGGACTCTCCCAACCCCATGAACCATCTTAGTGCGGGATCCTTGAGGGTGGTAGGAAAAAAATTTAGTTTCTAGGCATCTTGTAAGTAGTTGTAGCTCCTACAAAAGATGTCGAACTCAAATAGAAAGGTATTTGGGTCTTCACTTCTTTTACCGTAAGAGGTGGGAAGTGCCGAGAGTGGAATTTTTTTCATATTGACATTCTATGTGGTGTCCAAAATTGGAAACCCGAAGGTGGTTTCGGTTTGGTTTCCAACTTCTTCTCCCTCCTCATGTTTTACATGGTTGTGATCCTCTTGATCATCCATACTGGTTTAGTTTCCAAAAAGAGAGTACTTAAATGGTTTTATCTTTGAAGATAAAAAGGTATCCCAAAGTTCTTTTCTAGGAGAGGTATCCCTTTTATGGGAAGGTCTTCTTACTGCTTGGATGTCTGGGACTTTACTCGAGCCGGTTGAAACTATTGGTGCCAAATTTTTTGTTTCGACTTGGGAAACAATTATATTGGTTGAACTACCAAACAAATTATTCACTTGTTCAGGGTCTATGATGTCTACAAAGTTAGGGTCTCTTGATGGTGGTTAAAAAACAAAGGTTATGTTGGTTGGTTCTACGGAAGGCTCGAGTGGTCTTGCCTCCTGTCCCACTATTATTTATGCTTCAATGTTCTTCTTTATAGTGCTCCATGTTTTGGTCTCTTCAGATACTTATTTAGATCTTTGGGTTGAGCTAACCCCTACTTTCCAGTATCAAAAAGTTTGGTTTGGTTTCAATGTATCTGCCCTTTGGGTCCCTAGGTGTGTTCATGAAAACAAATAAAAAAGAAAAAATACCATTAGGCTTGGGGGAACCTACTATAACAGATGTGCAGTTTCTTACCTCTCGTCTTAAATCCCCCCCCCAACCAAACTAATGATAATGTTCAAAAATGATCTATCTCCTAACTATTTTCTACCTTAAGACAACTCCCTGGAAATGGTGCCAAAAATCATGGGTGTTCTATATGCACTAAATCCCTCAATTAAATTGTCAACCCAAGGTATGCACTAAATCCCTCAATTAAATTGTCAACCTAGGGTAAGTAAACTTAGAGTTGTAGCACTGTATGTGACAAGGAAAAAACATTAATGGAAATATGGTCTAACTAAGGGGATGATCTATCTAAGAATTAATCTACGTAAGCAATGAATCTTTCATGTTTATCAATTAACAAATCCTATTAATGAACTTGAACTATTTACCCTAAGCAACTTCAAACAATGAATCGATGGATTATTCCTAAAGAAGCAAATCATAACCTACTTTGAACAAGTTAATCTATTCAACCTAATGAGCAACAACAAGTAAATTACTTTTGATCTTTTATCTTTAATAAAATAAGCAAACAAACAACTAACCTATCAGAACTATTCAACGAGTAAACCCTATTGTTAAAACAAAAATCTTAATCATTTCTATTTTGCAAGAGAGAAATCTTAACCTACTTAATCAAAAAGCATCATGATTGTATTCAGAAATTAATCAAAATTGTTCTTAATTTGCAATAACAAGAAATTCAAAGATGATGATTATGTCTTCGATGCCTAATAGCATCACTATGGCATCTGACTATTAGTGACAGTTCAAGAGGGATTAATTCAATGTTGACTTCTATATAGAAATGAAAAGTGTGAATTAAGCAATATAACAAAATATTTGCCATCGTAGAAGAAACATTAAATATCCTCAAAATCCATGCGATCTCTAAATTTCATGCATCAATCATCGATGATTAAAAACACTTCTATACTAATTCAAGCACACTCTTATGCTAACTCAAACGAATTTACAAAATTATAAACTTATGACTAAAAATCTTAATTCAAATTTAATCTTGTAATTAAAATTGCAATTCACATCTAGAACTGAGACTTCATAAATTAAATTGAGCTAATCCTATCATTAAAAACTTAGATTTCAAACTAAAATGCTTTTACAAATATAATATCAAAATCTATTTCTATCCTAGCATACTAAAACAAGATTGATAAACAAAATAGATCTATGAAGGCATAACTTGAACTGAGAATTAAATCTAGCTTAATTGCAACTATTAAAACTTGCAATTATTTATCCATCGAAGCTTGCAAAAGAAAATATGTCTAAACTAATCCTTTGTTCTAAATACTACTCTGTTCTAATTTGCAGAAATCAATTTCAAATGTTAACACATCATCTAAGTCAGTATCTTGCAAGCCAATTGTTAAGAACTAAGAGACATAACATGACAAATAACTATCTCATATAAGCAACTTGCAAAAGAGGAATTACACAATTAAATTATAAACAACAAACACAGTATTTAAAAAACTACAAAATACATATAACAGAGAAATGAAATGAATTATAACTACACAAATGAAACACACAATATATATATCTAAACAATCACCCAGACCACTGGTGGGCCCCCCAACAGGTCATGGCTACTTTTCAACAGGAAAACACAGGCTCAAATCAACACGATTCTGTCATTAGTTTTAAAAAACATAGTGTGAAGATAAGTTTGCAAACATGTCTCAATTACACAATGAAACGTCTTCTTAAAATTATGCCTTGTGGTATGGCCACTACTAGTGGTATTTATAGAGAATTATAGGTTGAGAGGTTGGCCACTGGAAGGGGCGACCTCCTCTAAAAATGACAACTTCCATTAAATGCGCTCTAACAACTTTGGCTTTTATAAAATGTGTGAGCTACTCAACAATTAGCATAACCACCTAATTTGAGATGTCATGAGCTCTATAGTTGGAGGCCATGAAGGGCACAAAACCCATGTCGTTGATTCGCCCATCACAGGTCACCAATGCGCCAACCGCCAACTCGCCTGTGGTCCAAGTGCTGGATCGCATGCCAGATGGAGTGTCGGATCACGTATTGGATGGGGTGTTGGATGAAGTGTCGAACAAGCTACCAGATGGAGGATCGGACTGTGAATTCACCATGTTACACACATATCACATATTAGATCCTTGTAAACATCAAATTGAACTGAATTTAACTCAAAACCATTGCAAAACATTGATTACACATACTTGTTATAAATTCATGATGAATTGATACAAAATCCTTTGAAAAAGCCTTCAAAATGGTCAATAACATATACAATACAGGTGAAAAAAGGATTCAACCATCGCAACAAAACAATCAAAATATGAGCCCAACAGCCATTGAATCAAGCATGCAACTGTTCAAATGGAGGCCATTCATTCATAATAAAATATATAAAGGAGGGCTCTTGTCCCTTAGCCAATAAAGATACATAGTGTTCATAATGATGGGAGGATCTTCCTTCTCATTCAACACCTGCAAGACTTTCAAAACTTCTATTTTTACAGAAGGGATCTTTTTTAAGAACCAAAGACTGAATACAAAAGCACCACAACCTATATACAAGAACAATATGCAAAATATTTTTTATTACTATCAAACCCTTAAGGTAGAGAAACACCATACAATGGATCCTATTATGGAAGGGATCATCTCTTGTTCACTTGCCTCTTCGAGGGGGCTTCCTCCTATTGAGCTACAACTCACAATACTTCTCTTCATGTCCCATTACATTGCTCGAACCCCTTTATATAGTGCTGCCATCACCTAAGAACATTCTAGAGGAGGAATCTTCTAGAAGTAGAACCTTCTAAGAAGTCCTCTTACATTTATTATATCTAACTACCATAGTGGGCCTTATTTAATAATATAGTGGACCTAGTCCACCTTACATTGAATGGCCTCCACTATTATCACTATGGGCCCTTTTGTAAGGTAGCTAGAGAGGTAGTGGGGGGGGCCCAGAGGGCCCATAGTGATAATAGTGGAGGT
>JASDQU010094748.1:24361-36994 GCA_032191745.1 Picea mariana | reverse complement strand
GTATTGGCCATATCATATTTATGTTTGGTTCTGCGTTCTGCACCAGCTAAGGATGTTCTTGCTCGAGTAGTCGACGGGGAGGCTTGCACTCCTCTCATCGAGGATGCCCATAAAACTATAGACAACCCTTGTTCTGACATGAGTCTTTCGGTTATGAGGCTAGTGAGTACCTCTCTTGCAGATTCTTTGGCTGCACTAAATTCATCAGACATACACGCTTGGAAAGAAAAATTAGTCGGGGTTCATAATGATCTCAGATACTGTACTAGGATGACCAAACAGATCGCAATGAACACTGTATACAACTACTATACAACGGGCTTCTAATTCTCAGTCGGTAAAAAGTGTTATTTGTATATGGCGTGACGAACTAAATACAAAATTTGGCAATGGTCTGCTTGCAACGGGCATGAAGCTTCCATTAACGTTGACCTGTCTGTTATGGTGCGGTCCAACGGTCTAGTGATGATCCTTTAATGATTTTCTGTCCATCCAGGGAGGAAGTCGAATGGGTATATCGGTCCAACGGCTATATCACTTCATCACGGCGAAGTTCCATAGGTCATTGTTCTGATATCTCAACGAAGCTCCCATTCTGCAAGTTTTCTTTCTGCGATGTTTTATCTGGAATCTCTTGCAACTTTTCAATCTTTTCCTTCTTCTTACTTAACTTTCTAGATTTCTTTCTAGTGAGATTTGTTTTAGTAGTTCTTTTCTTGTTCTAGCTCTTATTTTCCTTGGATATAGTTACTTCGCACTGCTAAGGTTCTTTCTTAGAGTTCAGGTATAACATCTCTTCTTTATCTGAGATAGAAACTCCAGTCTTCTATGAGTCCTCTGATGTTCCGATAACTTTGACATTTGGGTTCCTAGTGTGATATAGCTTCGATCTGTTCTCCCGTTCTTCAATCAAATGCACGATCCTTCTGGTCATGAAGTCTTTTAACTCCTGTCTCTACTGTTCTAAAAAATTTTCTTCTTCATTCTTTCTGGCTTGATCTCTTTCAATCCAAGGATTTCCAAGTAACATAGTAAACGGGGTGTTGTCCTCAATAAATTTGATAATCTCAAAATCTTCTTTTGTTGAAGTTCCATTAGCATTCATAGATATCTGATTGAGCCTTCCACATAGGTTCACTATTTTCTCTCTGAATAACCCTATTCCACTTAGTGAAGGGGTCATAACAGACCTCCCTATAGCTTCCCAAGTTCTTTCTGTCATAACATTCACATGTGTTTCCTCATCTAGAACACAACCAATGTCGAAGTCTCCTCTTCTTACCTCGATGCATTCTTTCTTGTTAAAAACCTCTGATAATCTAACATGTTGGTGATCATTCAAGGTGTCTTGTATCTGTAGTAACATCTTGTCTGATTCTCTCTGGGGTTCTGTTATTTCTGGATCTGCCTTAGGGTTTTCTTCTTTCAAATTCATGCCTTCAATTTTAGCAATCATTCTAGGGAAATCTAATACTTTGTGGTCCAAAGCTTTGCAACAGAGACAACTAGGTCTTCCAGCAAAGCATTCCTTAGCAAGATGTCTCAGTCTTCTACAACTGTAACAGAGGGTTAATCCTCTCTTTATTTTAAATGATACCCAACCTCTTTTGTACTACACACTAGGGTTATGGTAGCTAGCCTGCAAAAATTTATTTCGAGGATCTTGCATCCACTTGTTAGTCCAAACATTCTTTCTATGCATAGGTATAACATATCTATCAGATCTATTCATATCAAACTTTCTTTCATCTATTAGAGCCCTAGTTTCCAAGCTAGGACATAATCTATCAAACATACCTAGATCCATACTAAAACATTTTCACTTATTTTACTTTTGTAGAGCACAAAGCTTCCATCTCTAATTTTTTTTTGACTATTATTACCTTTATCAGAGCACAAAGCTTACAGATCTTACCTCTTTTCTGTGGATCTGACCTTTCTTTCTTAGCGCAAATCTTCACAGGTTAAGTAGAACATGGCGCACTAGGGCAACAGATCTATGCACAATAATTTCACGGTTTCTAGATCGAATCTTTGCAGAAATCTTTTATTTTGTAGTTCCCAACAATCACAGTTCCAGTCCCGGCAACGGAACCATTTGTTGGCACAGGGGCAGACCTAGGGTTCAATGCTACAAGAGCGCACCAACAAATCCCTAACTACCACCCCTTTTGGAAACACCTACGAAGCAGATGAAGTCTCACCCGAGGTAGAGGCAGGGGTGGTTGCAAGACTCATGTGTCTGCAACCTTAGCTGAGACACAGATATGTGATTATATAGCTTACTAGATCACTCAAGACCATTATTTCCTCAAGATATATTCAATAACCACTTTTCTTATAGGACAAAGCTTCATAATATTCACACTAATCTATAGTATTCAAACACTTAGCAACAGTAAGCTAGATCAAATCTAGTAGATCAGCACTAAGCATCTTCATACACATCAGATCTAACATTCATACACATCTAGGAGCACAAAGCATAAGCAGATCTTCCTACAAATATCAAAGCACTAAGCAGAAGAAGAAGTAAACACATTGAATCAAAGAAAAAAGCATCACACACAGATTTACATGGTTCACCCCCACCCCGGGGCTATGTCCACCAACTCTCCTTATTTATTATCTCAGTTAAGTAATTACAACATAGAGCCTCAACAATCCTTACTCCGCACAGGACAAATGCAGCTCGCTAGAACCTTCTTCCTTGCACTTCAACACCAAAACTTTCACAACCTCCTACAACAACTTGCACTTATCTCTGCAAGTCTCTTACAATCATGCACAGAGCATTTACAATCCACATTCGATCACATAGATCTAATTACTAGCACTAAGCCATTGACTCTCTTCTACCTTCCCTAGACATCTATTTATACATACAAAAGTGGGCCTAAGTGTGGGTAAACCCATGAGCCAACATCCCTTTCCCATTACATTAACCCAAACCCTAAAAAGGGGCCCAAAAGTGGACCGAGATCCCATGATCCCTGCTTCATCTTGAACACTTCCTTTGATAGGGCGTCGAAGTCCCAAAAATGGTCAAATATGACCAAGTATCTCCCACAACTTGATCAAGGGCCAACACAACTCAAAGATTTATACCTGCAACTTGTTCTCCACAACCAAGATACGCAAGCATATGGTGATAATATATAATGTTAGCATATAGATTAACATAATGCATTAACATACATGACAAATACGCCCATGAAATAATAATTCAAATATTTTCAAGATATCAATTGGATGAGAAAGGGAAATTTCTTTTAAAATAATCAACATAAGTATATACGTGACAAACTTTTGTAACGACACATATCAGAATTGAGAAACTAAGTCCCTCTAGTTGGGCCTCCACTACTTCAATCCTCCACCAAAGGCAAGATTATATAAAGGAGACAATGAGGTCCTCTATCACAAAGAAGGAAGATCTTGGGGGGTGAACAAGGGGTTCAAACTTACAAGGACAAAATGATGTAGACTCAATATGAAGTGAAATTTCTCCAGAGTGTCTTTGCTCTCAAAGTTAAATTGTTCAATCTCCTCAAGGATTGGTTATGGATCAATTTATAGCCTTCAAATGGAACTGAAGGGTCGAGTCAGAGCATTTCCAGTATATTGTAAGGTCAAGGATCATGGATCTCTTGACATGACATGGAAACCCAACATAATTTTTAATTTTGAGCACGAAACCCGTTGTACGTGGGCTTTAGTGGAGAAACCTGCATATACACTTGTTGGCTAACTGATAGGGCACGTATATGTGGAAAAATGTGCTTTTTTGGCTCTGGAAGGTACAAAAGGGGACTTCAAGTCTGAGTAGGGAAATGGAAAGGCCATCCAAGCAAGTTGCATGGGGTGAGGAAAAATTTGTTGTAATAGATGCCCCCTAATGCGTGAGGTCAGAGGAGTATCTGCGATGGCTGAAATACATTATAATTCCCAGAAGTGGAGTAATGGAGACTCAGCTGGAAGTGCTAGTTACCCATGATAATATTACAATTCATAATGACTTTGTACACATTGCTGCCAATATGAATTGCAGATCCATGTGGACATATATCAAATAGTTGTTCATGGACATGAATAGGGAATACAAAGCATATATATACCATAGGTTGTCATAGTCATGAACAAGGCATAGTGGAATCTAGTCTCAAAATCAATCTGAAGATATTTGTATACAATGGAGTACAATTTGATCTCCCATGATCACTGAAGTCATATAGGTACTGGTCCAACGAAAGACAACAACATATTAGGAAAGTTGCTACTGTAAGTTGAAGGTATTCTACACTATCCGCTGAAGGTGAAAGTATACATCATGTGAATAGAGGGGTTGAACACAATGAGACTTCATTTGATTACCAGTCATCAAGCTATACCGTTAACAAATGCGAGACAACCTACCGATAATGAAAGTAGTTATCAAGGCACTGAGTACATTCTACAAGTGTGAATAAGGGTGTTGCAGTCGAACACTTGAAGAATCCATCAATCAATAGACATTGATGTATTCCCAATTGTCGATGACAGGAGAACCTACCACTGATGAATATAAGACTATAGGTACTCAGAGGACTCTAGGTCTCATTTCCAGAATAGATGAGCTAAAGTCGATGGAAAGAGACCCACTCAAAGGAGAGAATTAGGGAATCTCTCATCAATCAACACGAGGTACAAAGCAATAGATTAATGATTAGGAAGAGCTTGGACGAATAGGATGTTCATGAACCAATGACCATGTGTGTCTCTCGTATGCACCAGATGCAAGTAGTGCACATAAGAGACCTTATGAATAGTAGCCAATAAGAAACACTGCCGACAAAGGTGAGGAAACCACCAATAAGGCTAATGGCATCCAAGATACTACATGAATCCCAATTTGTGAATAGATTTCTTGCCATCAAACACAAGGGAAACCCCCCAGATAGTGACCAATGAGGAGATGTCAACTTCTGGGTTCAAGGTTACCTACCCATAATGAAAGAAGGACTAGGGTGCATGATAGGAATACAACTTCATGTGACTCTGAGATACACTGGTGGTATGGCTGACATGCAAAGTCAAGAGTTCTGAGAAATGGCTGACACAGGCTTATAGAATTCCTTTTAACAAGAGCATGAGACATATGGATAACTCAAGAAACATAGACTTGATGATAAAAATTCATGATGCAGGAGGCATCCCCAAAATCTCCATAGGGGTTGAAAGAATAACTAGTCAGAGGAGTAAACTCTAAGTAACAATATTAGCTTCCTAAGGCCATGCTAAACCCAAAATTTAGATGACAGTGGACTCAAAAAAATTTTCTCTATTCAAGGGAGACATGACTACTGCCAATATGAGATAATATTCTTTTCCCGCCCATCTTTTTTGTTTTTTCATAGACAAAGAAATGCTATGATAGAGGAGAGGAAACAAGTGTTGCAAGTAAGTAAGTAGCTCCAAACATTGGAACATACCTATGCTCAATGGAAGGAAGTGCATGCAGGGCATGGACACTCGGGGGGATGTTTCCTCTTAGGCAATAGGGTGTCAAGCTACAAAGGATATAAAAAAGGCTCTGCTTGGCTAGTGATGCAAATTGTTGACACAAGAGGCTTATAATGAGAAAGTGGGAACCGACAATAGGATCAATACTGCAAGCAGGATGATGGAATACGATTACAACTAACTCCAAAGAATGTCCTTTTTCGTAGATTTAGTCTCCTAGGCCCGAAAAAGTATAAAATAATTCCCAGGAGATCTCTTCTAGCCAATGGTGACTAGAGTATTCCTTACTTGGTCCAAAAAATGGTTAAATTTACACCAAATAGACATCCTTTCAAAGCCATTTAACGAGTGTTAAAGAGACAAGTTCACTTGATAATCCTTTCATTTTTTAGAGAGTCGAAAAAGAGCTTAACCAAGACTCGGGGGGAGTCCCATAGGTAACAATTAGAATGCTTGTGAGTAAGAATATGGGGTTCGAATGCAAAGTCATATCAAAACTATAAGGAACTCCTGGTCCTATGGAATAACTTTGAATGGGCACCAAATAGCACACATTTTCTAACTAGGGACCCATGTTTGGTAAGCCTCTACAACTTAATAACGTCACTTGTAGCAGCAGTAGGAAGGTTCTGTGTCGCTAATAAATGAGTTCGTACCTAGGGTGTATGGATCATAGTCATATGATGATGCAAGAGTGAAAAATGGAGTGACAACCTATCGTATATGCCAGTGAAAGAATATACCGGCCGAAGGCATGAACTAGCGGTATGACGTTGGAAACCGCAAAAAATCCTAGACAAAACCACCAAAAACCAATTCTTTTGGCTACACTATTAGTCCACAAGGTAAAAAATTAGCACAAACTATATAAAGTGGGTAAAACATTTCTACTAATAGTAAAAATAGACCATTTTACCATACCATTTGAGTTTTTTCACCCACACAGTTCATTTTAGGCATTTTTTCCACGATCCTCAAGTGTTGATTGTGGGAGCTACGATCAATAGAATCAACAACCGTTTGGACCAAGTAAGTGACCATCCCCTCTAATTCAATTTCAATGGTTTAAATTTCAATTTTAGGCCCCATTTTTTGAGTATTAAGGGGCGTAATATGGAAATTAGTTCATACACGGGTGATAGTGCATCAGGTCGCATATACAACCCCATATACACGGGAAAAGCAAAGTCTTCCTACGTATATGAAAACCTATACACGATTGTTACCACGTTAGCCCCTGTACAAGTCCGTGAACACATTTTTGAAAGGATTTAACTAAAAAAAAGGCTTTTCCTTTACAGGATGATGATTGAATGGAGGGAGAGACAACATGAAGAGATAGATGCAGTAGTGGGAGTGGATGCAGGGGCACAACAATATTTAAACATATGTGGACTTTATAAATTTTGGGCTCTCAATGGAATGAGGGCTCAAGTGAGGTTACTCTAGTTTCTAGTAAACTAATTGGATCCGAAGATAGAGTCCTTCAACCTCGATGGGAAACCATTGAGGATTGAAGTGGACGACATATATTTCATCACAGGATTGTCTCGCTGGGGCGAGGTAGTGAATCTCAAGGCCCGAGGGGTTGGGGGTGGTATGTATATGGAGGAGTACATTGCCACCCACTTTGTTGCAGACACATATAAAGTAGGGAGCCAACTCCCAATCAGGGTACTCAAGAACCTGAGTTTAAATATCATTGTGCTTGTACTTACACAGATTTCAGGGTCATCCTCATTGCACCATGCATTAAGGCCACTCATGTTTTATGCGGTGGAGTGTTTAAGACCCAGCTTATGATTGGTGTACCTCACTGCTGGCTAACATGAAGAGCCAGTTGACAGATTGCAAACAAGGAAAAAAGAGAAATTTTAGATTTGCTTCCATTCTAGGTAGTTTTTTCTTTGAGCGGGTTCCAGGCTCTAGCCCTAGAGTAGAGATTACTCCACATGGATAGCATGATCCAAACATGTCATGGTGGACCGATGTGATGAGGTGAATAAGAGGTGGTAGGGTGCCAACCCCCTACATTGATGAGTTTTTTTTTCTAGTGGCACCGACAGGTTATATCCATTAATGACTACTCTTACGACGAGATCAACTACAGAGGGGATCCTGACATGCCTTTTCCACTAGGTTCCACCTACAGTAATATTGGTAATAAATGTTTTTGATATATTTCATTTTTTTTTGTTTTTCAATAAGAATAAAAAACACAAATATTTTTGTATAGTATCAAGTATTAACAATTTCTTTGTTACACAGATGTAGGTCCACGATGGCTAGAGGGGTTCACATGACATCAACGGAGGAGCAAATGATATGAGCACGTGGGAGGAGATGCAAAGAGAGTGTTGCAGAATATGCATGGAAACTTGTCTCGATTGGCGCCCATGATTCCTATGGTTAAAGTGGAGGATCTTCCAGAGGCGATGCAGAGACAGGTGGTGGGTGTAACCCGTGCATGGGTGCGACTCTTCTAGTGTCTTGCAAATGCGGTAATGTGCTATCATGATACACATTCGACGCCACATGCATATATGCCATGGTCATATTATATACCGACCATATATGTATTTTGAGGGTGTGAGCCCCATTTGTACTATGACACCATGCTTTTTGAACTCCAAAGGATGAAATATAAAAATTTTGGTCTTCGGCTTTACTTATATATGTTACAATGTGTATATGAATGAATGTGTTTCCTTTTCTTAGTTATGTGACAATTTCCAATCTAAAATATGATTAGCATGTGCATCAGATACATGATTATAACTTCTAGTTATGTGATTATAAATAAGAAAATCATAGTATCGTTCCAAAATTCGTACCCATAGGAATCGTCAGAGTAGAGTAGGGTCTCACACACGGTAATTGTTGTTTAACTAACATACAACTAACTGGGATTCTAGAAAAACCTCTAAATACTAAACACCATGTGAAATGGCATTGCATAATAGTTCTATAACGACACTATACTCAGCCACATTATTCATTGATGGCTCTGGATGAATGCCACCTGAAGACACTAGTTGGCATTCGGGTGAGTAAATCACCCAAGCAACGGAAGCCATGTTCCGCGTATGAGGACTGGAACCATCTGCGAATCCTAGCTAAACTGAAGACTTCATTGACATCTTCCAACCAAGGGAAAACTTGATAAGAAAGACGATGACACAAAGGAAAATATGTATATACACTAAGATACACTAGTATACAAAAGGTCACGCCCAAGATTTGAGGGCTTAAGTGTAATACCTTTTAAGGTAGATCCCATTTATAGGCTCATCCAACATATTCCCTTCATAATATTCCAATTCATAGGCTCCTTTCTCTAAGACACGTCGCACGATATAAGGACCGTGCCACATGGGGTTGAACTTTCCTACCCCCAACGGTTCTTTGGCTTGGTCATATAGGAAAACCAAGTCACCCTCATTATACTGATGCGGATAAATAGACCTATCATATTGAACCTTCACACGTCATTTATTCACTTCGATAGTTGTAGAGGCATATTGACGCTGCTCATCGAGATGCTCTAGGTGTACAAGGCGTTCTTCAAGATTAGATGTGTGAGTTAGGAACTCAATTTCCAACTTGAGGGAACAAATTTTTCATTCAATTGGAAGAATCGACTCCATGCCATGTACTAACTAAAAAGGAGAAAAAATGGTGGAAGTCTTTACCGAGGTTCAATATGCCCAAAGTGCAGGGTAAAGCATCAGATGCCAGTCATATTTACTCTGGCTGACATTGTTTTGCAAGATGGTATTGAGAGATTTATTCACTGCCTCTACTTGTCCATTTTCCTAGGGATAGTAAGGGGAAGAGTGACCATTCTTAAACCCTAGTTTTGATGATAACTCTTTCATCATTTCATTCTAAAAGTGTCTTCCATGATCAGTGACAATTTCTCTTTGGGATTCTGAACCGAGCTATAATTTGGTTGAATACAAAGAATATTTCAGTATTACCATCCGATTTAATGGTAGGCATGGCCTCTTCCCATTTAGTGAAGTAATCCATGTCCACAATGATATGTTGATGCCCCCCATCCGAAGCTGGGTTACAATCCATAAAATATACCCCCCACTTGGTGAAGGGACCGACAGTGACAACTAGATGAAGAAGGGTTGGGTATGGGCACATTTTCTGAGTGAACACCTGACAAGTGTGACACTTCTTGACTGCTTCAACACAATATTTACAAATTGATGGCCAAAAATAACCAGCTCGCAATAGTTTTTGGGTTGTTGCAAGCCCAGATAAATGACCACCAAAAGCCCCACTATGAAAACCATTGAGAACAAACTTAGCTTCCTCGTGAGTCAATAAAAGATGTAAACTATTATCTACTCCTCGAAGATACAAAGTGTCGTCGATGATAAGGTAATTTTTATCTCGATGACGTATATGTCGTCGATTGTCTCTCGACGGATTCTAGGATAAATTCAAGGTTTGAATATAAATTAGAATGTCTCCATACCAGGGCTCCAAATATGAGATAAGGAATATATGTTCATTCATGAACGAATCGTCATGAAAAATGCCCTCATCTGGTCGATGGAAGTCCGATATCAACTGGGGAAAAAATTAGCGATTTCTTAGACTCCGCTGAAGCGAAATAGAGATCAAATTCTTGCAAAATAACAATCCACTTATTGTATTACCCCCCCATGATACACCTAGTGAGGAAATATTGAAATTGATTGATATCCACAACTGCGGTAGTTTTTCAAAGTAATATTGATTCGGATTATTTTCGGCACGAAATGAGAGCAGAGATATAATAAAGAAATGCACAGAGATATCACAGATATTCGATAATATAACATAAATGTATCAAAGATGCATTCATAAACATAGATATACAGTAATACATGATTTATATTAATAAAATAAATGTACATAGACTGTAAAAATACAGAGTGAAAGACTCGCTAGAATGGTGGCAACTTATCTCTGAGAAGAGATGTGACGACTACTCGCATTCGCAAGAAGATGATTATAATGAGGCTCTGAAGGCCTTTTTACAATAAAAAGGAATGCCAAAAGTCCTAGACATCCAAAAACCTAACCCTAGGAGATGAAGCACCAAAAGTCTTGTGGGCCCCGTTTGGGTAAGTTAGTACATCAACTTCCCGGGGTTGTAACTTTTGCATACGATCTATGTTTTAGGTGTATGATAGCTCGTTGGAAAGGTATCATCAAGGAGATTCATTTTGGGGGCTCAATCATGCATTCGAATATCATTGAGAACCTCAATCTCGAAAAACCTTCATTTGGGCCCTCAAAATGGCCTCGGAAGTTAAAAACTGCTAAAAATAGTAAATTTGCCAAATTTGCCAGAAAACTGTTTTGAGCCAGTCGGAAAAGGTGGGTGGCCACTGTTGGTCTCCAGTTTTGATCATGTTTTTGCCTATACTATATCACAAAGACCTCCATCTCTATACCCAATACCACCCCTTTTGGCCTTGTTTTGACATAATTGACATCTCCCTACCATTCAATGGGGCTACTTAAGGCATCTTTACGTTTCAAGCTATTTTTATGCATTTTGATGCTTTAAATTGATATTGGAACTAATGTTGCTTGGGTTAGGTACCACTTCTATTTTTGGAACAGGATTTCCAGTACCAGGTACCGACTCGTACCCCGTGGAGATACCAATGAAGCCGCTCAAGAGCTGTGCGTTATGGTCAGAATGGGAGACAGAGAGATTCACATGACAGATGGAATCATCGCTCATAAAATGATTGAAGGAACAATGATATACTGAGTCGTTACTATTTCATGGTTCACACTTCATGACACTACTTGTCACGAAGATGTGAAGAATGTTTTAAACTTGATTTCAAGCTATTTTCGGATCGGGGATTCGTTTGTCTTTACGTATTTTTGCTTAGACTGTTATAGAGGATGATTTATATATAACCAGGAGGTCACTCCTAAGATGGTTGGACTATGTTATGTTATGAACACACATTTCTGAATATAAACTGCTATTGCGTTATGTTACTCGACTGGTATATGATTTGAGTGTTTTCTTTGAGTAGATGGAACGTGAAGTTTATAGAATGTTTGCGTAGCATGACTGAGTAGTTCTGCTTGCTTCTTTCAGCGTTCATGTCGTTTGGTTGGGCCAGCCAAACAGGTTCAAGTCACTATGTTACTCTGTCTTAGATTTAGTTCATTTCAGTGTTTTGGAATTTTCATACAGGATAGCTTAAAGTTTAAAGATTAACTGGTCCAGAATCGTGTTTAATCATTCTTCAACAGAATCGTTTCCTGCATACTGTTATCTTTTACGTTGATGAGTATTGAACGCATGACTGATGCCTGTAGGGTTTAGAACATGAACTAAGTTTTATTAGTTTCTCGTTTTCAACTTGAACATAACTTAGAATTGGAATGAACTTTTCTTGGTTAGATAGTTAGTTACTCTGCTTAGTTAGGATAGTTGGATTGCAGTTAAATTAGAGGAAGCTTCCGGTACCAGTAGGGTAAGTAGGATATCTCTTTGTTTTCCTGTAGACAGATTTAGAATCATTTGTAATGTTCAGATTAAATGCATTTTAGGAAATACTCTTTTTGTCATGACTTGAATCGAAATGGTGATGATAGATGATTAAAAGTAGTGGTGGAATAATCTTGTGAAATCACACTTCTGAATGGAAATAGAAGTACCAACATTTAAGCATATCACTGTTTTCTGTTAATGACTTAAAGAGGAAATGCTAAGTTTCAGGATAATCATTAGGATTCAAGTTCTCAGAGTGAGTTTGTGTTTTCTCCTAAGGATAACATTCAGATAGAGATTAGAGTCTTACCCGCACATACAGTGTAGCAGCTCAAAGTTTACCAACCCTGGTTTGAGAATTTAGTGTTTCAGGTCATTTAAAGCTTCAATTTAGCAGCCTGACATTTTTGGCGTCGTTGCCGGGGAGATATTTAAAAGGTAAGAAGATAATTGTCTTGATTAGTTTTAGAATGCACTTAGTTTGGTGTGGCATGTTAGCAGGTTGATAGTAAGAGGAGCTGTGGAAACAAGGGGTGAAAACCGACATATCAGTTATCACAGGTACTCTGAAACTCAATCTTAGTTTCTTTTCTTTCATTTAGCAT